>VDFB02322103.1:0-29701 GCA_007258455.2 Sequoia sempervirens
AACCACTTCGGTGGCACTTTGGGCAAGTACCTTGGTGAAAACCTGGCAAATAGGCGCCTTGTGTAAATAAGCACTTTCCATCCACCAGGATCTTTATGGCTTGATCTGCATTATCCCTCCATCTCGCTTCCATCATCCATCACATCCATCTCATCTCCATCCATCACTCATCCATTTGCATCTGCACCATAGCTTGGTCTTGTCTTTGTATCATGATCCCTCATAGTACTACTTGGCCCATTCTCAAGGTCAGTTTGTCCTGCCTTTATCGGAGTAGTCTATTGCATCACGCTGGGGGCACATTCTCATCGGATCGGATTCATGTATGGTCTTAAAGTCCTCAAAATCAGAAAATCCAAAAACATCCGAGAAAATCAAAATCCAAAACATCAAAAACATATCAAAAACAGGTCAAAAAGTCATTCAAAAGTCAAAAACAGAGTCGTCTTGTCGAACTGCATTGTCTCTGAGCCTGAACGTAGGCAAGGTTGATCTTTTATTATCCCCCGAGACATTTAGGTCAGTCCTATAGGAGTCCGTCATAATAAACTGACATTGCATCATGTATATCTTCATCTGTAAATCGGTCAAGTCGTCAGTCGAACTACGTGGTCTCTGCGTGTATAACGTAGGCAAGGCTAATCTATTGATAAGCCCCCGAGGCCCCTAGGATAGGTCTTTAGGTTAGTCTCTCGGTCAAAATCTCATCAAAATCCAAAAACATTTGAAAAAACATCAAAATCCCAAAAACATCACAAAATCAAAAAAATCAAAACATTTGTAAAATCTCGAAACATACCAAAAACAGCCTCAAAACATTGCAAAACGTCAAAAACATCCAAATATTTGAAAAAAATCCATCCGCCTCATCTCGCTTACACCCGCAATAAACACCATTCATAATAAAGTGATTGTCACCCTCAACCTTTGGTGAAACAGTTAGAAACAAGTCTAGCAGGTTAAAAGTAAAACTCAAAAGCGTCAAGTCTCAAGTCTTAGTCAGTACGTAAACAAGTTGGTCAAGTCTTTGTGTCGATAGTCCATCATCCAAACAGTCTCATATCAATCATCTGATAACATCATGTCGTAGGATGAATCCTTCCTACTAGGGGCATTATTTATCAGAAAGAACATTTTGGATAAACGAAATGACGTGCCGCCATCCACTAACATGTCCTAGGATGTATCCTTCCTACAATGGGCATTATCTTTTGGCAATAAGTTTCGGTTCTTATCCTTAAAAGCACATTCCCTTTTGGTTAGCGGTATTGAAGAACATCAACTTGTTTGTGTACTTGGTCTTTTTCTGTTGACTTATCTTATTGCGCTCAGTCCAAGGACCTCTCGATGATATCCGAACGAAGGATTTAGAGAGATAGGAATGGGGCAACGATCATTATCTTTTGTTTGCTGTGCTTGTTGGACGTTCTTGTAAAATAACTTGGCGAATACTTGCTTTGTTAGATATGTATGGAGGATGTTTTAGATAGCTTGTTGACTATTGCATTGATTGGTTATACCTTTCCGTGTTTTGGTCCGAGATGTTTGAGACTTCTAAAGTGCATCCTAGCAAGGTTTCCGTATGTCAGGTGTGAACAAGAATATTCTTATCTATTTGTCGAGTCAAAGTCCATCACACTAGGTACAACGCCATCCTGGTTCTCGATACCTTGATGCATCGTACTGCGTGTATTATCAAACATAAGGAAATCCGCCCTTTGAAAATCCCAACTCCACGGCAAGTACTCATCACCATTTGCATGATCATCTCATTCTTTCATTCTTCTATCACATTCTTCTATCTTTACTAACATTTCTATCCCAATTGGTACATGAAGCTACCCACAGCTAATGAATGTCCATTCATCTACATCAACCACTCCTCTCGCATTTTATCGCGATTTTGATTGGCAATTGGCATTCCCATTCAACATCTCGAGGGGGCAATATACCAGTGCAATTCTTCTCACTGGGGCAATAGTGGGGCATTCGAAAAATTAGAATTTTTTTTATTTTGATCATGACAAGATCATTCTTTGAATCAATGCAACAAGTACATTGCTTCAAAGAGGGGCAAAATGTAGACACGCAAAATGTACAAGTTGACATTGCGCATCTAACTCTGATCTACTAACATTGTTTCTTCCTAAATCATCCCTCGGTCTAACTGTTTAATGAAATTCCCTTATCTGATTAAATTCATCAATATTCGTCTCTTAATTAAATAAATTATTTTGTCTAATTAAGTCACTTTCCCTTGTTAATTAGATCAATTAATTTGATCTAATTATCCCTATTTAATTAAATAATCAATTTATTTGATTAAATCTCTAAAGTCTATCTGTTAAATTAAATAAATTAAAACCTTATTTGATTTAATCTAACACCATCCCTTTTAATTAAATAAATCAAAATCTTTATTTAATTAGCCTCTTATCATATTCCTCTCTTTTTGATTTAAATTAATCCAAAAATCTAAATCAAATTGTCAAATCACTAAATATCCTCTTAAATTAATCAAATCCTGATTAATTTAATCCTAATCACTCAAATCCTCTAGATTTTGCAACTTGCACAATTAAATCATTTATTTGATTTAATAATTCCCTATTTTTATTCAAAAAAGGCATCTAAGTGGGAATATTCCTCAAATTTGAAATCTCCCCCCAAAAGGACTTGTCCATCCAACAAAGCATTTAAAGCTCTTACATTGTCTCTTACATGTCTCCCACTTGGCATTTAACTCATTTTTCATCCCCCCTAAACATGTCATCTCATCAAATTCAAATTTCAAACTTGCACATGGATCAAAACTTGCTCAACCTTCATCCTCTCACATGTTGACAAGTGGCATCATATCATTGGTTGAATCTTTGTCCCACATTGATCAAATTTGGACATCTCTTCAACTTATCAATCTATAAATAAAGAGTTTATATCCTTATTTCATCATCCACATCTCAAGCAAAGTTACCATGCTAAAATACTTAGCAATTCTCATTCATCTCATTGAATCATAGCTAGGTTTTTTGCAGATTTTAGCTTGGAGCATACATTCAAGGTCTTCATCAAGTGGATCAATCATCTTCAATCAACATTTGCATTCAAGGAGTTGGGAAAGGGAAAATCTCCACACACCTATTTGCACCAACTCCCTCAAGAGATCAAGAGTTTGCTTGCATTAGATAGGATTTAATTGTTTCATTTGTGTTCTTCATTTTCATTTCTTATCTTTTGCAAATTTCAAATGGATTTCTTGAGGAATCATTGGTTTCTAATCTTGTGTTTGATCTAATTGTTTGCATGTTTATTGTGTTTGTGCAAGGTCTAGATTCAAATGGTTCACAATACTTAGTGGGGATAGTTTGGAATAAAAATTCTAGACAAAAATAATAGCACCACATGTTAATTAATAGGTATCCTACATCAAAACTTATGTATAAAATTGTTACGGATGTTTAGATAGGTGGAAATTCCCCATTTCAACATCTTTGAATTTTTGGTTGTGAGGCATATGCTCATTATCCTAAAGATAAATAATCAGAGTTGGATTATAAGGTAGAGAAGAATATGTTAATATACTATGATGATGTTTTGAAAGGTTAAAATATTTGGGATCTTGTGATAGGGATGGAATTATATAATTAAAATATGATCTTCAAGGAGATAAAGCCTTCTCCTTTAGTTGAATAATTAGAAATGAGTATAAAGTCTACAATGCGATTACAACCAAAGACCATGATAACTACACATAAGGATGAACCAAAGGTTTAGAATGAACCTAATGAAGATTATTGTACAAATATATTAGAGATTTCAAAGCAGGAATAGCCTCCACTCTAGATTTTGAGGTGTACTTAACAAAGGAGGTAACTAGAGAGGTATAGCCTACATCATTATAGACATATCTTTGCATTGATTACTAGCATTGGTGAGCCTCAAATTGTGATTGAGGAAGCATAGATGGATGATAGTTAGTAGTGGAAGTTGTCCATGTATGATGATATGGTTGTATTTAAGAAGAATGGTACTTGGGACTTGGTTTAGTTATCAAAAGGGAGGAATATTATTAGTTATAGATGAGTACTCAAGAATAAATTTGATTTAGCTAGGAATGTTGAAAAGTACAAGGTGATACTAGTTACAAAAGTATATTAATAGGTCGAGAGAATTGAATTTAATGAGATTTTTTCTCTAATTATTAAGATACCTTCCATCTAGTCTGTATTATTTGTTATTGTAACTTTTGATCTTTAGATTGAGCATATGTATCTATGAAGATAAATTTACTATATGGTGACCTAGGAGAATAAATCTACATGACACAACCCAATAAATACATAGTAAAAGGCAAGGAAACATCAATTTTTATAAATTGAATAATATTTATTTGGCCTAAAATAGTCACCTAGAATGTGGCACCAAAAGTTTGACCCATATATTTTAAAGTTGGGATTTATGAGGTTCAAATTATATCATTGTGGATATTTTAAGTAATATGGTGATAATTTCCTTGTTTTCACTTTTTTGTATTAATAATAAGGTAACAAGTTACATAGGAGAAGCTTATCAACTTAATTCACATCAGATTGAGCATTCCAATTTGCAGCCAAAATTTGCACTTACAAAACAATACCCCAATCAAAAGATTATAATTACAAATAGTTCTTTAGATTTCAATAAAATATTATGGATAATAGAAGGTAATATTTGCAACTATAACGTATTATATCATCTAGTCCTTGTAGCTCCTACTACTCACTTCTAGCTCTCCATTGTCAATTCCCTATGTATTGGGTGGTGCCATAGAAACATCCTCTGAGACCTAAGGAACAACAACAACTCTTGGTTTATTTCTTGCCCCACTGACCCCTGCAATAGCTTCGTTGAAGACCCTTTGAAACACTCTCAATGCTATTAGGAAAGTCTCTGAATCATCAGGATTGTGATGCCATGTGTGCTCATCTTTAACCTCTAACTTGTTCCCCATCCCTACGCCATCAGTGATCAACCTCATAAGCTTGGCCATAGACAACTTGATAGTCAATATTACTTGCAAGATAATAGAAAGGAATGTTCAAGTCTCTTATTTGACTTAGTAAGCCCCCTTCTACTTGTTTGTATTTTTTCCTCACTTCTAGCCCTCCATAGATTCCAAAGAATTTCGATAGTAAGACAATGCTAGAACATTTTATATTCTTTGGGAATTTTTCTACAATTAAACATTATCTCGTACCAATTAATCTGACCATATCCATTCCAAATTAGAAGTTCATTACAAAATATGTTTCAAACCTCTCTAAAATAGAAAAATTAAAGAAAATATGCAATATTGTTTTAGGTGTCCTGCATAAATTGCATAAGTCCACTTCATTATGATTCATTTTATAAGATTTTTTTTGTAACAAAAGTTATCATCTAAAGTAGGTCTTTTTTGGTTCATTCACATTTTTCCACATAGAAGAGAGCACTTTTTTTCCAATTAGAGTCAGTTAGCTCTATATTCCAACAAGTATTAACGTGAATCCAAATAGAGTCATCATTAGTAAGTTCTGTATAAACATTCTTAGCTTTAATTCCTGCTAACGGAGTATCATCCTCCTAGATTAGTTCATCGGAGATAACATACTTTTCAACAAAATTTAATAGAAATGTAGCATTTTTACTTGTTTTAAATTTTAATTTGAATGATAGATTGATATGTGGTAATAATGAGGTATTCTTACGGATCTTATATCTTATCTCTCATTACAATTTGATATGAAGAACTTGGGGGTTACCAATTTTGTCTTAGGCATGGAGATCTAAAGAGAGAGCTAATAAAAAGCTATTATTGGGATAGAGTAAGTACGTTGAGTTTGTTGCACTTGTAGAAAATTTGGTAAGTACTTGTGGCACTTTGAGGTCTAGGGGTTTATTGACTTAGACTAGGTAGGATATGTGGAAAAAAAATATCCAAATGTGGGCATGTTTTTAACCTATTGGTGATGTGATCAATTGGGTGAGCAAGTGAAATGTTATAGCCACTTTATCCATAATAGGTGTAGATTACATGACAACTACTTGTGCATATGATTAGGTAATATAGCTTCAAAAATTATGTTTAGATTTTGGGATAAGTTAGATATTAGTTTAGATTGGATGTGATAGACAAAGTTCCATCAAATTGGGAAAGAACCCAACTTTTCACACATAGATTGAGCATATAGATGTTCAATATATTTTTGTTTGCGACTAGGTGGAGGATGGAAGGGTGATGCTTGAAATGGTTGAAACTTTGATGAATTTTTGAAATAATTTGGTGAATTTTATAAACATAAAGAATTTTAGGTGGTGTAATGAAATTATGGAATTCAAGGTCCTTAATAATTAGATTTCATTGTTGAGTTCCCCTTTGTTCTTGTAAGGTATTTGACAAGTGGGACAATTTTTGGGAAAGGTGTCTCAATCTTTCATCCCAATATTCTATATTTACAAATTAGTCACATATCATTTACTATTTTATCCTCACATGGGAAAGAGCATGTCCCACTTTGCAGTGACATTCTTAGCCACATGTAAATATTTTATAATATGTGTAAGATGTAAGAAAATACAATTTCATCATGATATGTAAGAGTATCTTATGACATTGTGAGATGGTATTTACTTATGATAGATTCTATGATGGATACCAACATGACTATAGAATAGATATATTCTATTTTTTATATCTTTTGTAAACAACAAATCGAACCAAGTCCCAATACTTATGAGTTAGTCACAAATACAAATGGATAGAATAAAAATAGTTAATATTCAATATAATCCAAAACAAATCAGAAATAGTAACACGTATATAGTCCTCTTAATTGCATAAATCAAGGACATGATATGTCCAAGAGGTATGAGTTTAACTCTTAGTCACTCCTAATCAAGAGGTAATTTAGCTTAGTCTAATTGAGATAGAGGTGACCTTGAATATTTAAATAGATGTGGTACCTAACTACTATCAATCAAGGGTTGGTGAGGTAGTAGTGGCACTTTTGCACCTTAATTCAAGGTGAGCACGTGTCATTATTAGTTATCTAGGTGAGGAGAATTAAATATTCTTATTATCCTAAGTAAACTTAATAGCTAGTTTCAATATTACACTTAGGATGAACACTATCCTAGGTGAAAATAATTACACCAACACACCCCTTAAGTGTAACTTAGGAGGAAATCAAAATGATTCTTGGTAATGAGGCCATATTAGGTATCCATGTACAACAATAGCCTAAAGAGATAAAATAAAGAGAGACTTGATAGCCCCTAGAGGTGATGTCTCCTACATTGATGAAGAATGAATCATTTTCAAGTTGATGGTCCATAATCACCAAACAATATTCTCTCACTTAGGAATAAGTAGCCCCAAAGATGCATGTAGAAGGTACCTCAAATCCATGGAAAAAATATGGGAATAAAACATAAGATGTACTTCTCTAAAGTCCATGCAATGGTCCTCATGTTGGTGATAAGTGCTAAAAAGATCATATCAAGAGTCTTATGCCTAATTGAAAAGAGTGACTACTCAAGGCTAGGTGAAAAGTGATGTATAATAGGTGCTAACAAAGTAGTGTATGGATGTGGAATCTGAATACATGTCATGTAGCTACAATGCTCACCCATGAGATGTGTTGTTATGAAGAATCATTAAAATCCATTAGTGAAGTATCTCTAAACTTTGTAGAAGCAATATGTGAAGGTGCAATCTCAATGCATGTCATGTGACTACATTGCACATCCCACAATATGTCTTGCTATGAGAATTGTTGGAAGATCTTATTGAAGTAACTCATAACTCTATAGTGTAAATAGAAAGTGATGGTGGAATCATAGTATATGCCATGTGACTACATTGTTCATTCCACAAGATGCCCATATTAGATTCTTAGTATAAAATAATAGTGAAATTTTTGAGGTGTTGGAATCTTAGTGCATGTCAAATGAGTACACTACACATTCCATGAACTAGTGACATCGGTGGTGTGACCATGAACAAATGTAGATGGGGGCATCAAGAGGATTAGTTGTTTTAGATTCATCCGCATGTGTAAAGTTCTCTAAAGGAACATCATAACTTGTTGGAGGTTCAATATCTCCATATAACTACTTGATAATATTCATGGCAATGATAGAGAAATAAAAGTGCTTTATGCAGTGAAGGATGTACTCAGAAACTATAATATATATTAGACTATAGACCATGTTGTTGAATTTTAACCAAACACATTTATGTTCATGGTCACTTAGTTGAAGAACAACTCCATAGAGATGAGGTAGTAGAGCCTACTTGGGGCAATAATTATTTATCCCTTATTTCCAAAATGAATAGTTTCCTTTGTCTAGGGTGACAACAAAAAATAAAATGAAGTGTAAAAAAATATATTTGCAACCCTCCATAATGAAACTTTATCTTAGTTCATCATTGTAATATCCCATAAAAAAGATTAGTATAACCCCTTCAAATAGAGACAAGGTTTTACAATTTACCATTTGTGTGTGTTTGCAATGTATGATTCCATAAGACCCCCAAGTAAATAGAAGATGATAGTTTGCAATTAGAGTGAATATAAGTTTCTTTAGAGGCGCACAAAGAAGTCCCAAGAAATATGTTTCAAAATATACACAAATGACATAAAAAAATAGAAACAGACCATTCCACATGAAAGAGCGTGGAACTAGTTTCCAATGCCTATAAGAAAATGAAAATTCAATACTCAAAGAGAAAAACCCATTTATGTGAAAATACCTTGAGCAAGGATGAGGAACTATTGAATAGGTGCTTAGGGACTAACAATATGATCTAAGACATACAAAGTTCCATTATATCATATAACGGTTAACCAACAAAACTTTTAGCACCCTTTTACATCATAGTGGAATTTATTTTTTTTAAAAGAGGCCCACTTTAAATTGTTAAAAATAAATTTTAATTATTTTGTGAAGCTTCTACAATGACAGCAAAAAATAGACTATAATGAATAATTGTATTATGCAAAACTCTTATCTTTTATCTTAAATATAATAAGCATTTACATATTAAAATATAGAATATAATGATAAATATAACATTCATATTTAATAATAAACATAAAATTTAATAATAAATATAGATATAAATATATGAAATATTCAGTAATAAACATATTTTACAACCCCCGGCCTCCTTTTCAACTTTAATGAAAATAAAGGAATATGTTGCTTTACTTGAATAATTTATAGAATATGGCGCTTTAAATAAAGTCTACATAGAGGATAAAGAATATGTAGCGCATATATTCATGAAATGAAATAAAAAAGATTCGTTATAAATCATAGGGCATGGAAAATTGCTAGCGACGTAAATTTCAAGTGTGGGGGTACCGATTTCAATGCCTTGTCTAAAGGGTACGAGGCTTCTTCCAATGTCCCCTCTTAGTTATGATATAAAAAATTAAGATGTATCATTTATTAGATAGCATTACTATTTATTAGATATATGTTATAAATTTAGATCTATATTTTCGATTATCTAATTGGTCTTATGACATTATTGTTTTAATATTATGTTAGATTTTATCAAAAACAATAAAGTTATTCAAGATTTAATGTCTACAAGAAAATTATCAAGCGAGATGGATTAGTTTTTTTCAAAAATAATAAAGTTATTCAAGATTTAATATCTATGAGCAAATTATAAAGAGAGTGGATTTAATAAAGATGTTTTTGGTTTTGCATTCATGTTCAACACCTTCGTAACTTTCTCCTTTTCACTCTTCTTGTCATTTTTTACAGGCTTGGTCTTGGAAGGTGATGCTTCTTGGACTCTCCCCACACCACAATATCATTACCCAACCTTTAGTCACATCATCCTCAAGCATATTTGGAAACTTTGATGTCTAGCTACCTTCTCTCACTCAAATTTCTCCCTTCCAATTGAAGCCCTGATGCTTTGTGCGAAATTCTCCTCCTATATCTCCATGTTGTAGTTTGCTTTATGGAGTAACCATGAGCTCAAAAGGACCTTGGTTGATCTACAATCACAACTTGGTGTATTTGAAGTTAGAATTCAAGGTAAACATGCTAGTTGTGATTTGATGAGGAACTATTGTGGAGTGTTCTAACTTTTCTACCTTGGAGACTTCTTGCTACTTTTTTTGGATATTGTTGTTTCCTCCTCTGCTACCACTAGCTTTGGATGACTCGTGATGAGGTCCCTCTACCTTGACCTAGTGCATTAGAGCCAATTGGAGACATGGTTGTTTTAGTGGTGTTTTGCATCTCCATCTGTTGCTTGGAGATGCCTACTTGGAAATTCTATTTTTAATTAATGCAGACTGTGATTGCTATGTTTATAATTGATTTAACTTCAATGGATCTTATTTATTTTGCTCTATAACTACCTTTTAGTTTTTCACTATGGGATTTCTCTTTTCCTTAATCTTGGTTGTATTGATTCTTTTCTTATTCCAAAAAAAGGATGTTTAATATTCAATATAATGGAACAAACTATAAAAACTAATATATAAGTATCTAGGCTTTTTAGATGCATGAATTAAAACTATATGTTCAAGAGGTATGATTTTAACTCTAAATCATTCCCAAGGAAGAGGTGAGTTAAGTTGATCTAATTGAGACAAAGGTGGCCTTAACTAAATAGAAGTGACACCTAACTACGATCAATCAAGAATTCATGAGGTAGAACTTATGTATCTTAAGTCAAAATCAACGCATGTCATTATTAGCTACCTAGGTGAAATAAATTAAATATTGGACTATTATCTTGAATAAACTTAACCAACATCATGACACATTACGAGGCATCTTTAAATGGGGATAATGGAGCTAAAATGGAGTGCCCAAGTTAGTGAGTTGGTTATGATAGATTATGATAGCATAAGAGGATTTTCTTATTTTAGCATGTTGATTCATCATGGCAGTTGAGCATCTAAATTCTTCATGTGGATTTAGGAGTTATATTTGGGCGTCATATTCTTCTATGGTTTATGGTTTACCATTTGTGGTTTCTTGATTTGTATGTTTTATATATTGATGCCTAGGATGGCGATGTACTATATAATTTTTGCAAGGTCATACTAATGAAATTTCTCCAAGCTTGTGTTGGTTGTTCTCTTGTGAGGGTTTGAACCTATTGATGTATTATAACTAGATTAATAGTTTGAATATAATGGTTTGAGATTTGGAGGCTAGATTTAAAAAAAAAAAATTATGATCAACATTGTCATTGTGGTTTTATTTTTTGTGTATATATAATTTTTGAAATTGCTAGATCATATTTTGCTTGCATTTCTCTCCTTATTGATTAGTGTGGGAAGTGATTCTACTATTAGCTTCCTTTCACAAACAACGTAGAGAGAAGAGTAGGTGTGGATGTACTATAGAGAGCTTGGAGCACATATAAATCATCTCAAGCAAAGTTATATGAGTTGCTTTGTGCAATATGCAGGCAACAATCCATGATGGTGACAACCATAGAAAGAGACGCCATTAATTATTATAAGGGCAAACCACTATTGGTTATAGCCCACAAGTTATACCTACATAAGGAATCATGCACTGCATAGAGGGTCACGACCCTTCCGTTAGGGCTTGTGCCCTCAAACAACAAATTCTTTTTTCTGTTTGTTTATAATTTTTTGATTCTATTTTATTTTTGCTATGAAATTTTAATGAAACCCTTGTTATATGTCTCACATTAAAGTTGTTTATTATTACTAATATATATAATAATTTTTCAAAAACTATAATTACACAAATTTGTGGATATACACACACATGCACATATATGTATGTATCTATATATTTATATAATGTTATATATAGTATATATACAATAACAATACATACACAATAATAATAATTCTAAGTTATAATTTACTAAATGCAATTACAAAAATTTGCAAATACATAGACATTACCATATAATTTTATATAATTTATAACAATTTTTCCCTTCAACAAAAGTGTGTTCATGCTTACAATGCAAACTAAAAAATTATCCCAATATATACTTTAATAGATGAAAATAGACTTCCACATGTATCATTTTATAAGCAAGATGAAAGATATCGTATTCTTTCACAAGATAGATTTCATAATTAACTAAATTTAGTTACTTATTTACATTGAGCGACATCAATTTTGTTAAAGGAAATATACCCCAAATCATGCTAGACAAATACAAGAGTAACATAGTGTAACATTCCAAAATTTGGCAATTAATGGCTCAACAAGAGTCTCTTAATCTTTAAGCATACTCTTCAAATGTTGCAATTTCTTTAAGCATGTAATTTCCTTTAGAGCCACCATTTTCAAGGACTCCAACCAAGCTTGAACAAGCCAAAGAGGAGAGACTGTTCCTCCATTGTACCATGGTGGAATCATCAATTCAAGGCTCTCATCGTCCCCCAAGCCAAGATACCAAACTAAGAATGAGTATACAACATTGATATCACTAATCTAAAGGCAACATTAAAATACACAATGAGGCTTTACATACACTAATAACCCACTATTAAATCCACTCAAGGGAAGCCTAACCAAACTAAAAAATTAGGTATATGCACGCATAAAGATTAAAATAAAATATCACTCAAAATCAACACAACACATTTAACTCTTTTCTCTCTCTCACACACACATGCAAGAAGTAGTGAAAGCATAAACATGAAAAAATAGAGTTTTTCTCTCAACATAGCTTATAAATATATGGGGAAAAAAATTACTTAGATGAGCCTCCTTCTGATGCACACACATAGGACAAGTCACACCCAAATATCCTCCAAATCCTCAAAAAATTATAAAAAGAAAAATAAAAATGGAAGAAGTTATTCTTAAGAGCTCTCCCACTTTTCTCTCCAATCTTCAAGTTAAAAAAATAATGAGCCAAAAATTAGTCTTGAAAAGACAAATAGGAAGGAATTTATTGGGAGTGTCATGTCACCCCATCCTCATTTAAGAGGATGAGAACACATGGCTTCCCTAAACCCACACAACCACCTATTAAACTACATTAACACACCTTACAAGCCCATGTGAAATCACATGGGTTTGTCATACCAAGAGATGAAAGAGTCAAATGTAGTTCACAAAGTACTAAATTTGTAAGAGAGAGAGAGGCTTGACCAAAAATCCTATACACAAACTCACCATGCCTCATAAAGTTATGAATTTTCAACAATCATAAATAGGTACATCTAGACCCTTGACATACACTCAATCCAAAAGGATACCCACCCAAGAGAGTTAATTTCATCCAAAAACACTCCAAATAGCCAGTTTACATCACTTAAAAGTTTCAACCAAGCATAAATCCAAAATTCACAACTTAGAAACAAACTTAAATCATTTAAATTATAAAAAATCCTTCACACTACACACACAATAAAAAATATTAATCAAGAGTACATTACTTAAAAATAACACAAATGAATAAAAAGGGATCTCAATCACATTAGACCAAGACTAATTAATATAACTAGGAATTGCAAGCTACTTCATCAATGTTCTACCTTCAAAACCTAATTTCTTTCTCAAGAAAGGAAATGCTATTGAATTGATGGGCGCTCAAGAACATGCTATTGAGTTGGAAGACCATTTTTTTTTGTTTGGTGAATCACTACTAAGGGGAAACACCTTGATCGCTTTTGACTGGAGCTATGAACTAGTGAGGCCACATTTGGGGGTCCTCATCCTCGCCATTCCTCTCCTATTCTTCCTATCCTCCCTCAACCTCCTCACTTCTCCTTTTATCCTCCTCTCCACCTCCTTCTCTTTGCACCTCCTTGACATTCCTTTTCCAATATTCCTCTCATCTACTATTGCCTACAGCTAGTCGAGCCTGTCATATTTGGTGGTCATTGATCCATTACCCTCCTCTTCGATCCAACCTCCTCCCTACCTAAAGTTGCCACTCGTTCATCACACACCCCACCACATCTTCCTATCACCTTTGACCTCGTAGCCTAATATGGTCGTCCTCCATCCTTTGTTCTCCATCCACTAGCCAACAACCCCCCTGTACCAACGTCGTTCTCTGTCCTCTGACCAACAATTATTCATCCCACCATCCATTGGTGGGATTCGAATCCTTGACAATAGTTTTTCTATTGCTTGCAACTTGTTGTTGCACTACGGGATCATCCCCAAGTTGGAAGACCATATTATTACTTTAGGAAATATATAAAAATATTCAATTAGATTACTAGTTCCTTTGAACATTCAACTAGTTCTACATGATCCACCTCTTTCAAGAAAAAAGTGTTTCTTTCATCAATTATGTTAGTGATAGTTCTTATGTGCCTACTTTACCCACAAGACAAGTGATAAAAGTGTAAGATATCCTACATGCACATATGGCTTGTTCCATACAACAAGCAGACATGATAAAGAAATTTGTCTTCAGATGCACATATTCAACAAATATTGATAGCCTCAAATAAAAATAAAATATTTTTGGGTGATCTTGAATGTATTTTAGATGAATATGATAGTATCTTTGTTATGCGATATACCAATTATGAACTTGATAAGGTAAGGATTACTATTATAATCATATGATTAATGTTGTTATGTGTTCATACAACCATGAATTGCAATAATAACAAGAGTATCCATTGGAAGCATACATTTTACCTTCTTTTCTCAAGTTCTTTTGAAGTTGAAGGAGGGCTATTGATGGAGAAAGAATTTAATATTATGCAAGTATGCCATATTTTCTATAGGAAGTATGAAGTCAAGTCAAAATCTAAAGAACAAAGTATCAAGAAAGAATAAATTATTTATCCTAGAGAGGATGATGAATCCTATTATTCCTTCTCTTCATTTATAGGAATATTTGAAGAACATGCGACAAATATAATCAAAGAAGATAACTTAGATAGTTTCCTCCTTCTAGAGTTTGTCTAGTTTCAAGGTTAACATTTTATATAAGCACTAATTCCAAAGAGTTTTAGAAGACATCTAACACATAAATAAATTATCTTACACTAGAAATTAATGTTTTCTTCACCATGTAACTTTGTTTTCAAAAGACCTAGATGTTTCTTCATCTCACGAAGTTGTTGCTACATATTTTATGGATTAAAAGACCAATTTTGATCAAAATCTTTAGTTCCAAGAAGTTGATATTGTTCAAAATGTCAATGATAGATCACAATAAGATAAATAATTATTTCTTAAACATAATTTAGCTTTAAAGACACTCATCAACTCATTGGTTGATGAAAAATATTTCATACAAGATCAAGTGATAGTTTTCTACAATTCCTTGAGAGAAAGCTTCAATGAAAGATGAACTCTCTTTTAATTTTTGATTCATATCTTAATGCTTAATAGATATCATACATGTTAGTGAAGAAGAAGTGGATATTTTCTCTATGATATTTAAGAAGTAGAATGGTCAATAAAATAAAATAAAATATCCTTAGAGAATCATAGTTATTCACTTGCCCAAGTGATAAGAGACAACAATGCCATAATAGATAACAAAGAACCCAAAGATATATTCATTAAAGATGACTACTTTGATGAATCTAAAGATAATCATTTTATTCAAAGACCAACATCATAGAATGATAGATGGAAAAGTGAACTATTGGAAGATAATATTTTTTAGTAGGTATACTTTGGCAATAATCTAATGGTTGAAGATTCAAACCTTGATAATATTTCATATTCAAATTGTGAAGGTTGGTTAGCCAAAGGATCAATTGATGAAGATGATCAAGAAGTGTTCCCACCACAAGGTTTCCCACTAATAGCAATTATATATCCAATAATTCAAGAGTTGGTGATCTATATTTTCTTTCAATAGCTCCAACCCTTCATGGACGTTGATAGTTGGATTGAGTTTAGGGTTTTGAATGTTGAAGAGAAAAATGTAGAGGATCAATTATAACATGTGATGATTATCATGCCTATAGATGTACTATTAACACATGATCTTGCTAGATGATTTTAGAAAGAGGCTTAATATCTTCACTTGCTATAGAGGTTTCTTGTTATGGAAGACAATCATCCAAAACTAATGCATATCAATCAACTCATCTTGAATTTATCACTACATGATTCTCTATACCTACTTAAACCATGTTTGTTTGATAAAGTCTTGTGATGATTCTAAGGTGATGTGATATCATAAATGAATTCTCAACTCTTTAGGAGTATTTACTTTTCCCAACTTGTAAATGGTTTCGTATAACCCATTATATTTCTCTTAGTTCCCACTCAAAAAGGAGTGTTTTCTATTTTTACAATATGCTGTATTATGTTTTCTAACTTGTGATGTTTTGCTATGCCATATTATATTTCCCCTAAATCAATAATGTAAATGTCATATTATGTTAGGTTATTTGGAATGTTCATCTTTAAATGATTTAGGAATAGTTTGACTCCATCACCCAACTAATAAAGCACCATCTTTTTAAAACCAAAGATTCAAAAGTCCTCCCATGTTGCAATTATTCACCATGGTCACTATACATAGCTAATTGTTCTAACCATACAATTTTTTTTTACCTTGAATCAAGTTTAAAGCCAAAAATAAGTCATTTGATTTCTATATTTGTTGTTCTTCATTTCTACTAAATTCATTCAGTCTAATAACATAGATATTAGAAATAATATAAATCTTATCGCCATAAAATAATGAATTATTAATAACATCATACAATAGGGAGGATAAATTATTTTTATTGATTAATCAAGTATCAATAAGCTCCTCGCTAGGTAAACATCAATAGATCATGATCTCAAGGAAATAGAGGAAGAATATCATAAGTTATATTATGGATATTATAATGTTAGGTCTAATGATGTATCACAAGTAGTATAAACAAATGGAGGTGTAATTATTCCTATATGTGTTAATAGAAAAATTGATGTAGTTAGAGTCAAATCTCTATCCAATATTATAAAAAATGTTTTACCATCACAAATCATATTATCAAAGTAGTAAACTTGTTTAAAATGATAGAGAAGGAATTTGTAATGAAAATCACGCAAGGAGATTACAAACATGCAAACCCAAAAATAGATTAAATCCCACATAAGACAAATAAGTGTGCAAGGGGTAATCAAATCTTAAAATGTTTGGAAAATCAAAGCAATTAGATTTGAAACAAAAATAAATTTAAAGACAATCTACTTGAAAGGGTAGGCATGAAAGTTATGGGTTCAAAACAATGTAAGAAAATAAATTGAACCTATGTGAATTTAGGGGCTTAAATGAGATGGTAAAACACTCAATTGAGTTTATAACTTAAATTAATCAATGAATAAATGAGACACTAAAATAGATAAATAGAAATTGTAAGAGATATATGAGAGGAATTATGGCTTACCTTGAATTTGATGTAATTCAAATTTGACTATTAAGACATTGTGGTATAAGCTTGTGAGCTAGAAGCCAAAATTGGATTGGGGATTAGAGATGCATGATTAATGGATCTTGAGATTTTGAAAGTTTGGGATTGGATCATGCTTGTGATTTAGTCCACCTAGTTTAATTTTATTTTCGGTGGCATAATTTTTTATTTGTGGAATTTAACCTTCTATACTACTAGTGATGTAAGTTGTAGGTGCCAAATTCCTAAGGTTGGATAGTCGCCTAGGTGCCAATGGTGTCAAAACTAGGAAGGATACCATAAAGCCTATTTTTAGGTCGGGAAACTAAGGACTAGTTAATAAGGTGGATAAGAACTCCTTTACTTTTGGTTTTGCAAGACCAAGGGGGGTACCCCTAAGGTGTTGAATTATATGGTACTGCAAGGATTGAACAATGTCCTTGCTACAAAAGATACCCACTAAATAGGGTACCCCTATTCTAATTGTCACAACATATCTATGTGTTGGTTTGAATATACAAGGCTATGCACCCTTATACAACAAGAATAAGACTTACCAAGTAAAATAATGGATATAACAACCCCTATTGCTATTATGAACTTATACATGCATGAAAGTTGGAAAGGAAAAATAACTAAAAATGTGTACAATGATAATTTGTTTAAATGTGTTGAAGTGATGGGATGGGGAACACATTACAAATTGGTGCCTATATCCAATTAGGCATATAATATGGAGTTTATGCAAAATATGTAATAATTGCAACCAAATAGGATACCTTAACCAAGATATATTCAAAGAATATATTTATACAAATGCATACATTAACTATGGTCTACATATGCAAATGAATAAATAACATAAGTTGCAAAACTTTATAAGAGTCTACTTAATAATCTAGTAATAAACTTATGTATTTATTTATTGATCTTGAGAATATATTTTACAAAAAAATGGAATGATTATATTGTCTTTTTTCTAACCAATTGATCAATAACTCGTTGAGACAATACATAGAGAACTCCTAGAGACTCTAAAACAATGCCAGATCTACTACTTACAATCATTCTTCAAAGTTCATAGTGATTCTATCATATACTTTGAAGAGACCCTCATCAATACAACCTCAAAATAATACTACCTAGTATTGGAAAATGAAGACCTAAGGCTTCCTACAATATTTTCTTCTTTCTAGTTTTGTAACTTCTCCTCATTTCTTCCTCCCTTTCCTCCTTTTGGAAAAATATGAAAAATATATGTATTTCAAGACCATCAAGAATCTTGGGAAAGAGCAATGGTCATATATAATTGTAAGGCCTCCCATGTTTCCTTGTATCACCTTTGCATGGTCATACACTTGAAACCATGCTCTTTACATCAACAACTATATGCTTTTGTGCACCACTCATGTCTAAGGGGTCCATAGGTACCACGAGGCATCTAGGAGCCTACATATGTCAAATCATGTCCATTTTGAGACCATTAATGAAATCATGGGCCGTGTAGGGGGTAAGTAAGGTTTTTTGTTCAAAGGAAAGAGTTTCAAGATTTGACATACCAGGCAAGCAAAGTCCAACAAGGATGTCGAAATGAGAAACTCCAAAACTTTGAAATTTGGGAAGTTGGATTCTAGGGAAAAGGTGACTTTTGAGGAAAGGATGAATGTATGACCAAATCCTAATTCCCCAAAGTATAGGAAAAGGGGCTTATAGGGAAAAAGGGGGAGTTGGGGGGAAATAAATTCTAGGCATGACATGTATGATAGGGGCTAGGATGAGAAACTCTGAAACTCCATAGTTTGAAAGTTATATTTTTTTTTGGGGGGGGGAATGACATTTGAGGAAAGGATGCATGGGTGACCAAACCTAGAATCTTGACATTTAAGGAAAAGGGGGCTTAGAGGGGAAAAGGGGAGTTGGGGGGAAATGCATGCTATGCATGATAGGTCCAACAAGGATGCTTGGGCGAGGAACTCTAAAACTCCCAAATCCTGAAATTTGGAAAATTAGATTTTAGGGGGAAAACATGACTTTTGTGGAAATGATGAATGGATGATCAAAACCAACATCCTAAAATTTAAGGAAAAGGATCTTAGAGGGGAAAATGGGAGTTGGGGGAAAGGCATGCAAGACATGAAAGCTTTGACAAGGATGTTAGGATGAGAAACTTTGAAATTCTAAAATTTAGAAAGTTTGACTTTGAGGAAAGGATGCATGGACAAAAGGTTTGATAAAGATGTTAGGGTAAGAAACTTTGAATATTTGAAACTACCTAAAATCACTTGAAGAAAGGCCAACTTACAATACATAACCACAAAGTACCCCTTAACAAATTTTACTAAGGATATTTGATGAAAACATTCTAAATGAATGCTCTTAGATAATTACTCAACATAGGGGACTCAACTAGAGATTTCTTAGATTGGTTATCAACAAAGGGTGGATAGAGCTAATGAACAACTTTTGGAGTAGAACAATGCAAAGACGAGACACATAAAAAAGAGGTGCCAACATGTACGTATATAAAATAAATTTATTTGGATGTATATTCGTGTTTGGAAAATTAGGTGGTGCTAAGAAGCACCTTTGGAAGCTTGATGTGTATAATGGGAAACATGCATCTTCCTTGATGATAGCTAGACCTTGGAATTGATTCACCAAAGAAACAAATAACTTGGTTGATGATGTCTTGTTGTACACCACTTTTGATGCAAATTCAGATCGAGGTGTGTATGATAAAATTTGTAAACAAGAATTAACAATGCTTTTCAATGATGCCTTCGATTAACATTCAATGAAGGTCTCT
Source organism: Sequoia sempervirens (assembly GCA_007258455.2). Taxonomy (NCBI): domain Eukaryota; kingdom Viridiplantae; phylum Streptophyta; class Pinopsida; order Cupressales; family Cupressaceae; genus Sequoia; species Sequoia sempervirens. The sequence continues at coordinate 20,176 of VDFB02322103.1, forward strand.
TGTGCCTTTTTCTTGATAATTGAAATGAATTGAAATATCGTGTACACAACTCTAGATACATAACTTTAGATCTTTTAAAACTTGAGGCCACTTAAGATAGCTAGTTCTAGAAAGAACCCCCTTAAGAACATAAACATAAACACATGGATTGAAATCATGCATTAGAGACATCCAAACAAAGTAGCATAAAACTTAAAGGGGAAAGAGTGAAGTATGTACCTTTCTCCTCTACAATTACAAAATATGTTTAGCAAGAGAAATAAATCAATTACCATAATAATTATTTATTGATTTATATGAATGTAAGAGTATTACCAATTCTAACTTAAAAGGAGTGTCGGTGGCTATTGGTTTATGGTGAGAATGTTTGTTTGACAAAAGAATAAATTCTTGCTAAGTGTGAAGGCGGGATATTATAAGAAATGAGACTAGATTTGAAGGTCTCTTGTGCCTTTTTCTTGATAATTGAAATGAATTGAAATATCGTGTACACAACTCTAGATACATAACTTTAGATCTTTTAAAACTTGAGGCCACTTAAGATAGCTAGTTCTAGAAAGAACCCCTTAAGAACATAAACATAAACACATGGATTGAAATCATGCATTAGAGACATCCAAACAAAGTAGCATAAAACTTAAAGGGGAAAGAGTGAAGTATGTACCTTTCTCCTCTACAATTACAAAATATGTTTAGCAAGAGAAATAAATCAATTACCATAATAATTATTTATTGATTTATATGAATGTAAGAGTATTACCAATTCTAACCTAAAAGGAGTGTCAGGCGGCTATTGGTTTATGGTGAGAATGTTTGTTTGACAAAAGAATAAATTCTTGCTAAGTGTGAAGGTGGGATATTATAAGAAATGAGACTAGATTTGAATCTTAAATGACTTTGATAAAACAAGTGATCCTCAATCCTTACCACTAAATTGAAAAAATGATGATTTATGTACCCCATACCAATAAACGATAAATCTTATTTTTGTCTAATTAAATTTAAACCAACAACTTATCAAACTTCTTTTAACAAAATAAATTAAGTACTTTAATCCTTAAGAATTCACCTTAAAAAAATCAATGATTCAAAATATTATTGAAAACAAAACTTAAAAAGTAAATGTTATTCTTGTCCAATCAAGAAAATGTACTCCACTTATAAACTATTCTGAAGTCATCTCCAAGGAGGATGGCAGCAAGCACTCTATTTTATATCTCAAAAAATGTGGCTCCTAAATGGCGGCGCTGTCTCCTTCCTGAGTAGAAGTTCAAGCATTCTGACATTTATTTCCACAGCTAAGCTTGTTGAGAAGAGAAAACGTGTGCGCAGCCGCTCTTCGTTTGATGCAACTAGTGGTATAATTGAGCCCATTGCTATGAATACGGCAGAGAAAGTGCCAAGCAAAGCTCAGCCAGAGCTTATGCTTGTTTCCGACTTGGATTTCACAATGGTATGTATAAAACCCAAAAATGCCTGCTTGCGTCTGTCAAGGAAGTTAATGTTATTAAGTGAATAGAATGGATTGCAGGTAGATCATGATGACCCTTCACACCAATCACTGCTAAACTTTAATAGCTTGTGGGCAGCTGAGTATGCACATAATTCGGTGTTGGTCTTTTCATCAGGGCGATCACCACAGAGATATAATGAATTGAGGGGCCAAGTCCCATTGCTCACGCCTGCAATACATGTTTTATCGGTGGGTACAGAGATTTTTTATGGACACAAGCCTGATGCTACGTGGCTCAATCTGCTCGACCAAGGATGGAACAGAGATATTGTTTTCGAGGAGGCCAAAATGTTCCCTCAACTTCAACTACAGGTATGCATTGCATCTGCATTTGCTTTCTTCTTTCCTTTTAGCTCAGCCCCCAATATGCATGTGCAACAATATTCTCAAACCCACGAAGTAAGCAAAGCATTATTGCAAACTAAAAAGTTAATAACCGGTAAATAGTAATTCCTATCCATAAACAAAAGTTAAAAACAGTGTTATAATGAAATGTTTACCCTGCATACCCATAGGACAAACTGTGTTAAGAATTCAATCCAGCCCCCTGCATTGCACATGAACTTTTGGATGGTGTTTGTAAATGAAATGAACCACCAAGATAACACATTCAGCTTTTTTTTTCCATTGATTGATCTTGAAATTGGATCAAATGCAAGTGGAATGACGGAGCAGGATTTCGGTCTAAGACCAAATTGTTGGCAATTATCTCAATAAACAATTAGACAAAAAGACACACGGTTGTTTCAATCACTTTTTTCTCCGAGCTGCCAACAAGTCAATAGGAATGATATAGTAGTCATTAGTTGATTTTAAAAAAATGCTCTTCAAAAAATTCTCAATAATTCAATGGGAGTTCATTGTAAACAGCCATTCTACAAGAAATAATGGTCAGTGCTTGGCTCAGAAGCAGCAGGAACACTACCCAGCAAATGATACGGTCTAAGAGTACCAAAATTACAGATTCCAAGGGCACACAACACAGTTGAAGGCTTGAAACCCAACTAACAATCTATAAGTACATAAAATAGGGCCACAACCACGAAAAGTGCTATTACAACTAAAGTGGCCCTAATAAAAAAGGTGATCAGGTGCCCATCATGAAAAGGGACAAAATGGCGTGATCATTCAAGTACCATACAGGCAGATACTTTCTATTGATAGAAGAGATCTTCCATAATGCAAATATTATATTGAAGGTATCAATTAATTATAAACAACATTCTAAAGATGATCTGCAGATCATCAACACAACAGATGCAGGGAAAATTGGAGAAAACACCAAGAAATTTCACCATTAGAATGCATTGATCAAGCTACATATTTATGCAACAGGTTTCACAACAGAATCCAACTAAGTTACTAACCAAGCAACTAATCACAACAACTACCAACTAATTATCAAAACTGTCCTCTAACAACTACAGAGAAACTAACAATGATTATTATCTTACATGCTCACCCATAATGAACATTTTAGGAAAACAAGAAAAAAATGTTCATTAGTTATTCCATTTCTCCCCCATAATGAACATTGGGAACAACACCAAGTAAACTCAGAAGTGTCTGAAACCGATCATGAGCAAGAGGCTTTGTGAAAATATCAGCAATTTTTGCTGCAGTGGGACAATATACAAGTTCAACCACGCCTTGCTGAACCAACTCACGAATGTAATGGTGCTGGATGTCAATATGCTTGGTCTTACCATGGAGCACTGGATTTTTTACTTATTTGAATAGTACTCTGATTGTCACAAAACAACACTGTGGGACCATCCTGAAGGTGCTGAAGATCTTGTAACATCCTCCTCAACCAAACGCCTTGACAAGCAGCAGAAGTAGCAGCTTTGTATTCAGCCTCTGCAGTAGAAAGAGATACGGTAGGTTGCTTCTTGGATGTCCAAGAAATGACTGCAGAACCAAGACTAAATGTATAACCAAAAGTAGACTTTCGATCATATATGGAGCCTGCTCAGAATCAGTATGTCCAACCAACATACTGTCTGTAGAATGCTTAAAATAGATACCATAATGCATTGTTCCTCTAAGATACTTGAGAATCCTTTTAGCTGCCCCACAATGTGTCTCCTTACGTTTGGACATGAACCTAGAGACCAAGCTTATTGCATATGTAATATCTGGTCTAGTAGTGGTCAAATAAAGAAAACTTCCAACTAACTATCAATAGAGAGTTGGACTTACAAAAGGGAAATCATTAGAATTAGACAACTTAACACCAACCTGCATAGGTGTGGCCACGGGATTGCAATCCTGCATATGAAACTGCTGAAGAAGATCTGAAACATACTTTTGTTGGGACAAAAATATACCATTTGTATGTTGCCAAACTTCAAGACCAAGAAAATAATGCATTTGTCCTAAATCAGTCATGTCAAATTCTGAAACCATAATTGCTCCAATTTCAGGAAACAAAGAGGAATTATTCCCAGTGTATATGAGATCGTCCACATATAGAACAACAAATAGAATATCCTCACCAAAATGTCTAATATAAAGATTAGGATCTGTAATGTCTCCACCCTAGTTAGTACCAGTTGCAGATGGGTTAGCCTATTAATTGGATCCTTGTAGGCTAATATGTTTGGATAGAGGGTCTTAGTGGCGATTAATGGAGGTTGATATCATTCCATTTCCAGTTCAGTATTGGAGTCAGTTCCAATCCTTTGCAGATTAGTGTTTGGCTTAGTTTGAGGGACTTACTATGGCAGTAATGCTATTTTTAATCAGGGCACTTGGACACATGGGGCTTATACAGTGTTGACCCCAGCTTTAGACAGCATGTCAAAATATTGAATATTGAGAGAGATATTAATATTTAAGTGGTTGAGTGATTTAATTAATTTAAGGGAATATTATAAAGTTATAATTTAACTTTATAAAAGTATTGAGCCACTTAAATGTTATAAAGGGTGATTAAATGGTAAACAAAAAGGTATGCCAAAGTTGAGATTAATTATTTAAAAAGGGTATAAAGTGTCTTAAATACATTTTAAACAGTGTTCCACGGAGTTTCCTGAAGGGGACGCGTCTCAAGGACGGGGGGACAAGGGGTCTAAGTTTGGGGACGGCGGCGGGGGGGCGGCATTGATATGCATATGGTACTTGAATAACTAGTTATAAAAAGATGTTTTAGAATAACATTTCAAATTAAACTTTGGCAAATTAGTAAAATTGCAAATACTAACATTTGGAATACTTGAATACTATTAGTAATCAAATAAAATATTAAAATTTGACGAATGAAATTGTCGAATTTGAGATTTCTATTATATGAATATCGAAAATATGACATGTCACATCATAATATCATATCATAATCATAATGATAAAATTGATTACAATGAGTAGCATGAGTGCATTGATATGATATCATAATCAAAATAAGTACAAAATGCAAAAATGTAGTGAAGGGAGGCCTCTAATCATCCTTAAACTCCTCATCACTCGAACTGCTGGGATCCTCGCGATCAAGCGCTGCCAAACTAACACCAACCAACCCTACATCTGAAGTTGAAACTGGAGCATCCTCATCAATCTGTTCTGGCTCCTCTGGTTCTACATCCCACCGTGTTGCTGGACTTTCTTTGTACAAAAGTGATTTGCGGTCAATGAGATGCAAAGCACTATGTATAGCCACAAGCTTCTCTACTCTCCTAGAGGTAAGTTTGTTCCTTTTAAGAGAGTGGATGAAGCTATATGTAGACCAGTTCCTCTTAGCAGCTAAAGAACTAGAAACTTGAGATAACAATCGGATGGCTAGAGTGGGAATCAAAGATCCTGATCCATGGCAAGTCCACCACAAAATTGGGTCCTCCTGCGCCATAGTTCGCATATCCATCTTGGCTGCATCTGAATAACCTCTAAGAGTGGAAAATTTGGTCCACTCAGTGTGAATCACACTGGCATCTACATTACCATACATCCTCTCAATGCACCTGAAGAACCCTACCTTCATCTCTGCATCCTCTATCGGTGTTACTCTACTAGGCCTAGTCAAGTACCACTTAGGATTAAGTGCATAGGCTACCATGTCCAAGGGAGTGTTGAGCTTCTCCCATCTCCTGTGAATGATTGGCTGAATGTGCTCGTGGTAGAATGCTAATGTAGGGTCCCTCTCTCGCACAACAACCCTCATCTGATCAAGCATAGAATTGATGCACTCATACACCTCTCCAAGGCTAGGTGCATCCGCATCCCCATACCTGATAACTTGGACAATTGGTTTAATGATGGTGACAATATATTTTGCATTAGCCCAGAACACATCACTCTTCACTGTAACCTTCACCCTCCTCCCCTACTCTGTCTTAGACTCAGCCCACCTACTCCAATCTGCTGTCATGACCATGAGTTGCAGTGCCTCTTGCAACTCAATCATTCTGTCTAAGAGAATGAAATAGGAAACATATCTCGTATCAGTAGGTTTGAGGAACTCCTTCTTAGCGAAGGTCCTGAAGAGTGCATGTGATGTGTGGTGGTTGCAGATAAACATCTGCACATCTCTCGCATCATGAACCACTGCTCTAATCCATTCAATCTTTCCCATGTCCTTGAGTGCATTGTTTATGGCATGTACACAACATGGGGTCCACCAAATATGCCTATAAGTAGCCTCAACAAGTCTCCCTGCAGCTTTGCACACATGTGCAACATCTGTCACAACTTGGACCACATTTTGTGGCCCAACCTCCTCAATAGCATCCCTGAGAACCTCAAACTGAAAATCAGCTTCTTTGCGATGCCCTAAACAATCAACTGCCTTAAGAAAATATGGGCCCTCAGTACATGTAACCATGATGTTAATGAGTGGACGATGGCTAATGTCCATCCACCCATCCATGACTATGCTGCATCCTGTCTTAACCCAACACTCCTTCATCTTCTCCATCAACAAATTGATCTTGGAATAGTTCTTATCCAAGATCGTGGTCCTCAATTTCGTCTCACCTGGTGGCACATATGATGGTCCTCCCTTTGCCACCATCGATATCATATCCTTAAAATAAGGAGATCGGCAACATGAAACGGAGATGCCATTGGCAAAGAAGAACTTGCCAATGGCATCATCTATCTCATCCTTGAGCTGCACATTAAACAAATCTGCAATGGGGTTACTTTGAGTTTGACTTTGCACTTTCCGTTTCCCCCTCCCCTCTCCTGCATAGGCACTAGAAGAAGAACCTGGTGTCCCTCCTACTCTCGTCTGCAAAGTATGGCTAGATCTCTGTTGTTGGCTATGCTGAAGTTGTGTCCTTTGAGACAAAGTAGTAGGCACAGGTGCAATGGAGTATCATCAGGAACACCCCATAACTTATTTATTTCAACTTTGAATTTCAGGTTTTCTGGTTTTATCAAAAAACGACATATCCCCACACCTTTTCCTTTAGTGAAAAGAAGGTGTGCATTAACTCTAGTGATGCTGCCATACCACCCCTCACCACAAAAGTTGCACTTCCACCTCCTTGTGCCACCAGATGTTGCCCCTTGCGGTTGCCTGCTTAGATCTTTTGTTGCAAATTGTTTGAGAGGGGAATTGGGATCAAAAGGACCCCTAGCATACTTTGCCAATAGTGCAGAAGGGCAATTTAAAGTACTTGCTTCACTTGCCATGGAACTCATAGACCTTTTTTCACACATCGCCCATTCAAGATGGGGACCCCTAATTTTGCTCCATTTTGGTCTTTGGCTTTGGTCTTTCTCCTCTCTCTCGCCTCTTTCTCAGGTCTACTTTGTGGACCGTCATTGAGCTTTAAACGCCAAAATTTTGGCCAAGTCCACCAGGTTTGAGTCTTCCGGGTCAGAGGTAGAACAAAGTGAATAACTTGAAAATTGAGCTTAACATTGATGTTAGCTTGCTTCCAGCAGGTTCTCAACAAAGTTTCATCAGATTCCGAGGTACTTACTATTTTTAGTAAGTCTGCAATTACAGGCAATCCTTCAGCATTTTTGAGATTCCGACAATCACACTGCGTTCAGAGCATATCAGGCTACTTGCGTGCAAAATTTGAGCGAAAACCGACTACTTACTATTTTTAGCAGTCCGGCTTCCGAGGCAGATTTCAAGGCTTAGACGCAAAGTTTTTCTTTGCATGTTTGGATATTCCTTCTGGGTTTTTTGAGACCTTCGCAACGGTATAACATGCAAAACGAGATGACAACTTTCAGAATTCAGTATTCCAGGGCTATTTTTAGGGTTTGCATGTCAGGGTTTCTTTTGCATGTCGGGTGATTCCTGATGGGTTTTTCGAGAGCTTCGCAGTGGTGTGACATGCAAATGGAGATAATCACTCAGTAAGGAACTTGCTATGTTTAGCAGGTGTGTCCCGGCAGCCGCTTCCCAGCAGTTCAGAATCACAAGCTGATCGCAGTGCCACAGAAACGAGAGCAAACAGAGATCATTTGATACGCATGCAGAATGAATTAGGGTTTCCAGCTTTGGAGCCTGAAAAGAGGGGTAAAAAGTTAGAATTTTCGAAAACCGGTGTAAACCACCGCGATCAGTATCCTTCAGGCTATCTGCTAGTGAAATTTCAAGTCAAACGGAGTACTTACTATTTATAGTAAGTCAATTTGGAAACTGGCTAAAAATAGTAAATCGAGTGCATGCGTCAGTGTCAGCAGTCAGGTCACGTGGTAAGGAGCGCCTCATTCAAATTTCAAGTTAATCGGAGCAGTGGAGCTATCAGAGACAAGCAATTACTATTTATACTAAATCATCTTCAAAAATGGGCTAAAAATAGCAGGTCAGCTAAAAATGGCAGTGTCGACAGGACAACAGGGTCATGAGGATGCAGTGTTCAAAATTTCAAGTCGTTCTGGGCTTCAGAGATGCAAAAATCGGAGGGCTTACTATAAATAGCAGGGCAGAGAAGCTGGCAAAGACGAGAAAAATGTCTAAGTCTGAAGTTTATCCTCCACCACAGGTGAAATGCGCCCAACTTGCCTTCCAGCGGTTTGAAAAATTTCTAACATGTTTTCATCCACCTCCCCATGTAAAATGCGCCCATCTTAGCCTTGAAGTATGAAAAATTTCTAAGTTAGAAATATCCTCCTTCATCAAGCATCAAATGCGCCCATGCAAGGAAAAAGTCAAAAGGTCAACGAGTTTCATCCTCCACCACATAGGAAATGCACCCTCAAAGTGATGGCATGCTAAAAAATATTCTAAGTAAAGTTCATCCTCCTTACATGGCAAAATGTGCCCACTACAAGGAAGAAGAAAGAAAGCTAAGGCGTTGAAATGTTCATCCTCCTCTACATGTAAAATGCGCCCAAGGAGCCAACAAGGTCAAAATGTTTTGAATGAACTTCATCCGCCACATATGGCAATATGCGCCCATCTTTAGCTAGTCAACAAGAGTCAAAGAATCTCATCCTCCATGCATATTCAAACGCACCCAAGTAAGGGCATGTGAAGACAAGAAGTGGCGCTTAAAGTTTCATCCCTCTATACATACAAAATGCACCCCATGTACAAGCATAGTCAAAGAAGTCAAAAGGTGTTGAGAGTTAATCCTCCACTACATGCCAAATGCGCCCATCCCTCTCACCCCCTCAAATGCGCCAAGGAGAGGAGAAGTGAAAGAAGGCGTTGAAATAAAGTCTCCATTCTCCTGAGTATGAGAAATGCGCTCAAGTTAAAGTAAGATGGAGGGTGAATAAAGTGTGAAGTAAAATGCTAAGTGTTGAAAGTATTTACCTAGGCGTGGTTATTATTCTCCTCTACATGTGCTATGTGCGCCTAAGGAGTATAGGTTGGTGAGATATAGGTTAGGCGTTGAAAATATTCTCCATGACAAAGAAAGTGTGCCCAAAGTAATTCAAGTGTGTAAGGTGGTGGGTGATGGAAAATAAAATATGCTAGGCATGGTTTTATCCTTCATCAATTGACAAATGCGCCTAAGGTGTTGAAGATGATTGCTAGGGCGTTGGAAATTTTATGGAGAATAAAATACAAAGGATGAATAATGCATGCCTGGGCGTTGAAATTGC
>VDFB02322103.1:31004-52060 GCA_007258455.2 Sequoia sempervirens
TATCGGAGCCCCAGGTAGTGAAATGAATTTCTCAAAGATGAAGTTTGTCTAAGGCATGAACTTGAAAGCAGAAGTTGGCTACTGGAGACGATGAACGTGAGAATCCCGGTAAGTAAGTTGAAATTATATTATGAAATGTTCTAATTCTCCTCTCCTTGCTTGTTTTGCAGGAGAAATGTTGAAGCCGGAGCACGATGACTTGAAGTAGTGAGGCGCGATGACATTACAACCTTTGGAAGAAGATAAAGTTATGAGTTTCAACCTCGAAGGAAGAAAGTTGCAAGAAATTGGCTAAGTGTTAGCTCAAGTGGCAAAGAAGAAGTTAAAGAATGAACGTCAAGAAAGAAGATCAAGACAGTGTGAACGCGTCTACAAACGGAATCTTCTAGAAGGGTGGTGGACATTATGGCTCATTTATTACCCCACTCTCCTTTGTGGCGGTTTTTAGGGCAAATCTTGTTTAGGGCTGAGGTGGCACGATTTTAGCCACTCTATTGATTGTAACCCTAGCCGTCTTTTGGGACTTGGAAAACTATAAAAGGGGGAGTCCCCCTCATTTGTACCTCATTAGATTTAGAGGCAAAAGCAGAGCTTAGAGGAGTAGAGAGAGAAGTTAATAGAGTAGAGAGTAAAGTAGGGTAGATTGAAAAGGAAGGAAAGTCTTCCCTTTGGATACTTTGTAAGAAGTTGTCATGTATGCTTTCATAATAAAAGAATTTTCATTGATGGTGAATTCTTCTTTGTTGTGAATAGTTGTTGAGGCTTCTTCGTCCTTCCAATTCACGTAGTATCTTTGAAGTAGCTTAAAGTAAAATAGTTTTCATTATCATGCAAGTAGATGTTAGTTGTGGACTTGTGGTGTTAATTGAGGCAACTTCATTTTTATCCATACCACTAGCGGCTTGCTGACGGCAGGTTTTCCTTGTGTGGTCAACTGGAAAACTTTACAAACTTAACTTCGATTGTGATTCATGTGTTTGTATGCGTCGTTCTGATGGTGCTTACATGTTGAGTTATAATTTGAAAACCTCTTGTCACTCCCTTGAAGATTGCACCGACTTTGTGTAAGTTGTCCAACGTGAGGCGGAGCAGAGTCTGGTCGAAGTCTGTCAAGATTGATCCCACGTCCCGTCCTTAGATAGAAGATAAACTTCTTAGGCCCTACACTCTTTTAATTTCAGTTCATTCCGGTTAGAATTAGGAAACTTGTGCTCAATGCCAAATCATTTGAATTACACGAAAGCCCTTAGTCTACTGTCTGTTGTTAGCTGTCGAACAATTGTGTAAGTCCCCTTGAAATACCAACAATATCACATTGAGCCAACTGAGTCTATTCACTTAAGGAACCTTGGAGTTGAAAGCATGATCTTACTCGCAATCTTAGCATGCTGAATACTTTGTTCAAGAGAGGATAGAGCATCCGTTGGGAGACTTTATTCTGTGTTGGTGCGGTCTCAAAACCACGCCAACAGAACTAGTTTGGACTTCATGCTCAGCCCCATGGTCATCCCCCTCAGCCTCAGGTGCATATTCAGGATCACTATCACTATGTGAATGAACCTCATCCTCACTCATGTTGATGTCATGAGAGCTCATTGTGACACTGCAATAAACAAATAAATTCTATAAGTGCCTAGTTTCAGCCTAGTTTAACAAATTTGAAAATAAAATTTTAAAATTTCATGATGAATCTTGATGGAAAGATGAAAAAAAGAACAATGAGCCTTGAAATGAAAATTAAAAATATGAATATGCATTTGCAGCCATGTATATGAAATTATGATTAATTTTTTAATCATAATTTCATAGACATGTGGCTGCAAATGCATATTCATGTTTTGATTTTCATTTCAATGCCCATTTCAAACATCAAACTACATTTTCAAAATGAATGTAAAAACTTGGAAAACAAAACAAAAAAAAATTGAAAAAACTAAGAAAAACAGTCATAAAACCCTACCTTGTGCTTGAAAAATCCTTCAAAATTGGTGTAGAATGCTCCTCCTCTTCTTCTTCTTTCTCCTTCTCACCCCTCTTGCACTTGCAGCACCTCAAACTCACTCTTTCACTCACTCTTCTCACTGGTTTTCCTCTTCTTCACCTAGTTGCTGCAAAACATCAAATGCATATGTGAGTAAAAAAATGAGCAATTAGACTTTTATTTCATTTAGAGGCTTTGAGATGGGTCCCACAAGCCTTTAGGGTTCGACCCTAGGCACAAAGACCAATAAAAAATAAAGAATTTTTTTAAAAATTGACTTTTAATAATATCCCAGCGCGGGAGACGTCTAGGCGTCTCTGAGACACTTGAGGGACGCTTGGGCGTCCTTGAGACGTCTCGGAGATGCCCGAACGTCTCTCGCGTCTCCGAGATGTTTCTCACGTCCCGACGGCGGTGGAGGGACGGCGGAGGGATGTCCCCTTGGCATCTCCAAGTCCCCGAAATGTCCGGGACGGGGGGACGGAAAAAAGGGGGGGGATGCGTCCCCATGGAACATTGATTTTAAATGTATTAAAAACTCTATTGAAGGAAAAATCGTGCCATTTTGAGGGAGATATAAGGAGCAAAGAGCAATTCGACCTCATTCATATTATTGAGCGCTTTGACAAAAGAGATCCAGAGTTGTACTTCAGAGATCTAGCTCAGTTGAAACAAATGGGCAGTTTGAATCTTACATTGGTGAATTTCAAAAGCTCTCGGTCATGGTGACAGGTATATTTGAGAGGAGGCTTCTCATATTATTTGTTGAGGGTCTTTATGAGCCCATGAGAGGTTGGATCAAGGCATTTGATCCCCCTACTTTGCAGGAGGCTATGAGGATAGCTTGTAGTATGGAACTTACAGCTCCATGCAGTAAGTTCAATCCCAAACCATCTTCATCTTTTAATGACAGCAAATCAGACCCAAAGAAAACAGAGAATGCTGATCAAAAGAGGAAATTTGCAGCCCCTTTGGATAGGGAAACAATTAATGATTTGCGTAGGAGGAGATTGTGTTTTTATTGCAAGGGTCCTGTTGGTGTACGTTTTATCATCCACCGAACACACAGAATAAAATGTCCAAAGACACTCTATCCTTTCTTGAATAAAATCACCGCATATGCTAAGATTGCGAGAAGATCATATGTCAACTCCAAGGTTTCTTTTGTCAGCTCTTGACATGTGGATACACTCAATGGGCGTTGTGATATGATGGTAATACACAAAGGGACTTACGTTAAATAATTATTCACAAGTTTAGGACTTAGACGGATTTAACATTAAATGCAACTCCTTTTGGGATTTTCAGTTTGGGATTTAAAAAAAAAAAAAAGTGCAAAAGGCCAAGGGTTTAGAAGTTCTAATCTACTCCTAAGAATTCAAGAGACGGTAAAGATTAGGTGAAACTGGTAACCACACTTTGCTTCGCCTCCCTAGGACAACTATACAAAGTGGGTGCAATCTTCAAGGGGTGTGATTATAATTTTCATGTCTTGAACAATACTTATCCAAACTGAAGTTAAGCATCCACAATCATAAGCTTAGGCTAACTTTACGCATTGAATAAAAATCATCTATTCAAAGAAAGTATGAGCTAAGTTTCACCAATCAATACTATCAGATCTTTCATTCATTTAACAAACATTCAAATCAAATTCTATCTTAATTCTAATCTAATGATGAAGAAGATATGAAACCTTGCAAACCACTTGACAATAAAAGGGATTCAAAGCAAACCATGCATAAGAGCTTTTATTATCGGAAGTAGCAATACGCAACAATCTCATACACTTTCTTCACAAAATGAAAATGAGAGATCAAGAGTTTATATAGAGTTTCTTATAATAAATGAAAGGCCAAGATTGAAACAAACCAATGGCCAAGATCAATACACATTAACCCTAATTAGGGTTTCTAAAAATACCATCATCCTTAATTGCATGAAAGACAAGTGGTGCTAGGAAGTGCATCCCTATCCTCTTGAGTAGTAGTGTGTTTGATGAATTTGGACACGATCGGGATGACCTCTTCCATCCTGACCTGTGGTAGCATGTTTATTCTGAATTCCAGCCTGTCCAAGTCATCAACATATCCGACAAAGGCACTCTCCCATTCCAATTCTTGTTTCATGAAGGCATCCCGGATGGATAAGAGGTTTGCCACCTGTTGGTGTACGTTTTATCATCCACTGAACACTTAAGAATAAAATGTCCAAAGACACTCTATCCTCTCTTGAAAAACCACCGCGTATGCTAAGATTGCGAGAAGATCATATGGCGATTCCAAGGTTTCTTTTGTCAGGTCTTGACGTGTGGATAGGCTCAATGGGCGTTGTGATATGCTGGTAATAAACAAGGGGACTTACGCTGGGCTATTTTTTACAAGTTAGGGACTTAGGAAGATTTATCATTAAAAGGCTCCTTTGGGTAGGACTTCAATTTGGATCTCAAAAAAAAATGGCAAAAAGATAAGGGTTTAGAAAATTTATTCTATGCCTAAGAACTCAAGAGACAGTAAAGACTCGGTGAAAGGATAACCGCACTTTGTTTCGCCTCCCTTGGACAACTTATGCAAAGTGGGTGCAATCTTCAAGGGGTGTGATAATGATTTTCAAGCCTTGAATGAGATTGAAGTTAAGCTTCCACAATAATGAACTCAGGCTAACTTTACGCATCGAATGCAAATCATCCATTCGAAGAAGGTATGAGCAAGACTTCACCATTGAATCTATACGATCAATCTCTCATTTATTTAACCAAAACATTCAAAGCAAATTCTACTTAACTTAATTCTAACTTTAATCTATCTCTAATCTATGGTAGAAGAATATATGTAACCTCGCTTACTATTTGACAATAAAAGTTGTTCAAAGCAAATCATGCATAAGAGCTTTTACTATCAGAAATAGTGTCAATGCAACAATTTCATATATTGTTTCCACTACCAATAAAAAATGAGAGATCATCAGTTTAAATAGAGTTTCAAGAATCAAATGAAAGGCCGAGATCAAAACAATATCGACGGCCAAGATTATTACAACTCAACCCTAATTAGGGTTGCCCAAAATAACATGAGTTATCAATCAGAAAACAATCAGTAAAGAGGCAGTTGCAGCTATCATCAAGGAGAGGCACCCTTATCCTCATGAGCAGCATTGCGTTTGATGAACTTGGACACTACTGCGATGACCTCCTCCATCGTGACGGGTGGCAGCATGCTAATCCAGAATTCAAGTCCATCCAAGTTCTCTGCACATTTGGCAAAGGTATTTGCCCAATCTGCTTCCTGCTTCCCAAAATTGTTCCAGATGGCTGAAAGACCTGCCACTCTCACAAAATACTGTCTCAGAAGTGGTCCAGTAGCCGAGAAGAAGACCTCCTGAACCTTACGCTTCAGTGCTTCCAGCTGCATGTCGTTCTCCCAGATAATCTCACAATCAAACACCTCCGTCGCTGGCACACAAATTTTCTCTCGAATCTCTTTGACTTGCTCTTCGATTCTAAGCCCATCCGCTTTTGCCTTCTCCAAAACTTCTCTCCATCTAGTCACTGCCCAAAACCAGTGATGAAAATCATATGCTGCTCCTGCAGCAATCACTTTTCTAGCAACCAACTCCTCCCTCGGAGTGCCTTTCAGGATCCTGAGGCATGGAATAAGCCTCTCCTGCATATCTGGAATACATTCCCCCGTTTCCGCCATATCAACAAGCCTAGAAAGAAAAGACGAGGTTTGCCCATAAGCGAGTGCCAGCTTCTCCATGAACAAGGCTGCTTCCGTTCCTTCGCTCGCCATCCAGTCCTGAGCTTCCTTGGCTGTCACCATCCTGTGCTCTACCTCCTTGGTCATCTCTTGTGAAGGATTAAGGAGAGGAGGAGCTACTGCATTACCCTGATCGAGTGGCTGGGTCAAATGCCGTATGTACTCCTTCAGGCGTTCAACTTCTTTTTTATACTCCCTTTTGGCCACTTCTTTTCCCAGTCTCGCTTTGATGGTCGAGACGGAATTATCTAGTTCTTCCACTTCTTGGCCTTTTGTGGTTGGGCCAAGATCTACAGTGGTTATGGCGTAGTCTTGAGGATTGATCTCATCTTGTGGCTTGTCCACTGTGGGTACTGCAATGTGCACGGAACGACTGCCTGTCTCGTCCCTCTGAATAGTGGAGAATTTCTTGGCAGGCTTCTTGATTGCAACTTGTTCCAACCTTGCCAAGAAATCTGCAGTATCATCTTCCTCTTGGGCTTTTGCAGGTGCCTGAATCTTCATCCTTTCTATTAGCCAATCTAGAATAGTTGGCTGCTCAATCCCATCCTCTACCGGAACATCCTCCTCATTTGGAGTATCCACGACTTCTTTGAGAGCGGAAATCATTCCCTCTTCAAAGTCATTGTTCCAAACTCCCATCTCATTGTCTGAACCTAGTATTTCCGTGCCCGTAGGTGATGAGGGCTCCTCGTCATCTAGCTGAATAGGTTCATTATTTTCTTCCTGAACTGTAGGAGGTACAATCATTTCGACCAAGGACTCATCTATGGTAGCCACCAGCTCGTCAATATTTTGAGATGCTGCTGAACGAGATGGTTCTCCCTTATGTCTTTTGAACAGGTTCTACACTTGGCACTATTTCTTTCCTCTTCTCTCCAATCTCAGCTAGGTCCTGATGGGATGCACCAGCGTTGGAGGAATACGATTCTGACTCGCTCAGTAAATCATACGTGAGTGTTATTCTTCTCTGTTTCATCTCCTGGACATGATGGTCAACCCACCATTGAGGGTACTTGACTACTGGCCTCATTAACGTTGCTAAGTCTGCGTGCTTAGGTTCTGACCACCTCACGGGAGGAAGAGGTTGACTCTCCTCGAAGCGTGGTTGGATGTAGTTCCCATCATCTTGTAATTGATCATGTACCCAACAAAACTCAATTGCCCTCATGAAATCTAATGGCATTCTGGACCATCATCTCCTTCTGACTTCATATTCATCGGTGGCATTCGCCCAGAAGTCTTCCAGTTCCACTCTATGCTTGTACCTCCTTCCATCTACTGTCCGAATATGATGATGTGGGTCAAAGTTAACCCTGGACTTGTAGGTTGTGAAAGGGTACCACTGAATCTCCAACCTGGCACTCTCAGCTGCCTGCGCTGATGGACAAGATTCCAACATATTCCTGATGAAAAATGGGAATGTAATAGATGCCTTCTTGGTTGGCCTCTGGATGTTCTGATATTCTTCTAGTTGTCTCAGGACTTCGAGCAGAACCATCTGATTTGTCGGATAAATGGGCAACTTATAGGGATTTCTAGTAAACCCCTGGATCCTGACATACGTAAATTTCGGGAATTGGATGAACCAAGACCCGTATTTACTGATTAAACTTTTTGCTTCATGACTCAGCCTCTGATGCACTCCTCCTTGAAGTGTTCTGGTAATTTGCATTAGGAAGGCATCATGCACCCTTCTGAAATGAGATTTTTCCTTCAGCTGGAGTTGTGGGTAGCGGTCATAAGGTTTGAGTTCATTTTCCCCGCTGCCAACTTTGCCCTTGCAAATTAGTCCCGATACTTATATGATCTAGCCAACAAGTAGACAATATATGAGCTCATGTGAAAAGACTTAGTCTCTTCCAGATTGATCAATTGCTCGTGGAGATTGTCACTTATCATCCGGACCGCTTGAACATTTTCACGCCGTAAATGATCTCGCCTATGAAGTAATGTTGACGGGTTTTGAGACCGCACCAACATAATAAAGTCTCCCAACGACGCCTATCCTCTTCTTGAACAAAGTATTCAAAGATAAGATTATGAAAGTAAGATCATGCTTTCAACTCCAAGGTTCCTTGAGCGAATAGGCTCTTTGGCTCGATGTGATATTGCTGGTATGTCAAGGGGACTTACACAATTGTTCGACGGCTAACAACAAACAGCAGACTAAGGGCTTTCGTGTGATTCAAATGATTTGGCAGGTAGCACAAGTTTCCTAATTCTAACCGGAAATGAACTGAATTTAAAAGGGTGTAGGGCCTAAGAAGTTTATGTTCTATTCTAAATGCAGGATATGTGGAGCTTCATTTCGATAGACTTCAACCAGATTTCACCTAGCCTCCGTCGGACAGCCTCAGAAAAATCGGTGCAATCTTCAAAGGGGATAGCAAAAGATATTCAAGTTATAGTTTAACATGCATACACCATCACAACGACGCATATAAGCATATAAACCATAACCGAAGTTAGACTTAATGTAATGTCCAGTTGACCACGCAAGGCAGACTTATCATCAACAAGCCGCTAGTGGTATGGAATAAAGCGAAGCTATCTCAATAAAACACCACACAATCCGAAGTAAGCTACTTGCATGAATTTAATCTACTTGGATACGAAAGGAAGAAGAAACCTCGCTAGCATTTCATGACAAGACTAATTCCATCATCAATGAAAAGATCTATTATCATAAAATGTGTTACACAACAATCTCTTCAAAAGTTTTCAAAGGGAAAACTTTCTTTCTTCTCCAAATTATGCAAAATGCTCTACAATGCTACACTATCTAGCTCTAATACTAATACTCTCTCAATGTCTACTCTGATTCTAACTTCATATGTTACAAATGAGGGGGACTCCCCCTTTATATAGCTAGCCAAGTCCCAAAAGACGGCTAGGGTTACAATCAATAGAGTGGCCAGAATCGTGCCACCTCAGCCCTAAATAATATTGCCCTAAAAACCGCCACAGAGGAGAGTGGGGTAATAAATGCGCCATAATGTCCACCATCATCCTTCTAGAAGATTCCATTTGTAGACGCGTTCACACTGTTCTCGATCTTCTTTCTTGGCGTTATCCTTTGATTTCTTCCACTTGAGGGTCTTCATCTTCGTCACTTTGAGCCTTGAAAATGTTTCTTCAACACTTAGCCATTTTCTTGCAAACTTTCCTCCTTCGAGATTGAAACTTGTAACTTTATCTTCCTTCGAAGGTTGTGATATCACCGGGGATCACTTAAATCATCAACGCTTGGCCTCGACGTTCCCCCTGCAAAACAAGCAAGGAGAAAAGCATTAGAACACCTCATAATATAAAGTCACCTTACTTACCTGATCTTCACGCTCCAACCTTCAAGCGCTCATCGCCAACTTTGTGTTCAAGTTCATGCCTTAGACAAATTTCCATCCTTGAGAAATTCATTTCACCTTGAAAACCACTTTCTTCATTTTGCCTTAGAAAATTTTGAAATTTCCTTAGGAAATTCATCAACCTGGCGCCCATTTAAAATCTTCATACCAGAATCCTCGACAAGCCGTGGAAGACCTTAAAATCCATTCCTCATCGATAATCTTCGATACCCAGAAGAAAATTTTCTCCAGAACGCATCGAACCCATGGGTACCCAACGAACGGGTTCATTTAATTTTCTGAATTTTGAACCTTAGAAAATATTCTTTCATCAATTTATTCCATTCTTCGATCTTCTCTGAGAATTTTGCTCTGACTTGGAAAATTTTTATTAACCTCGTGAAGCTGGCAGTCACTAACTTCACCTCAGGCAACTCTGTTCACGCTTCCGGAAAATTCCATCACCTCTCCAGACTTAGGCATTTTTCCCAAGGAAGAAAATATTTTGCCTTATTTTGAATCACTTAGTCATTTTGAAATTTGCCTTAGAAAATTTTAACTCAACTTGCTTAGAAAGTTTCTTGAAGGCGCATCACACTTAATTTATTTTTTGTCTGGCAATTTCAACGCCTAGGCAATTTTTATCTCACCATCATACTTATATTTTATAGCACACTATGCATGGCGCACATCACACTTGAAGGTGAACATTGTCAAACACCTAGCAATCTTTACTTTCCACGTCTTGTATTTTATTCCCCCCTGAAAAACATTTAAAATTTCCACGCCAAATATATTTATTCATCTTTACCTTGAGCGCACTCTACATCTAGGAGAGAATCTTTTTACATTTCAACGCCATAGTTGCTTTATCCTTTCCATTTCACCTTGTTTACCGTTATTCACTCCACACTTTACCTTTTCATGGCGCATATGTGGTGGGGTCAAGAAAAATTTAAAACTTTTGTCTTCATATGATCTGCTTTGGGCGCATTTCTCATAAGCTGAAGGATGAACTTTTGTTGACTTCTTGGCCTCTTAGCCTTATGGGCGCATTTCACATAGTGAGGCGGATGAAAATTTTCACTTAGAATATTTTAGCAACTCCTCCTAACTTGGGCGCATTTCATACTTGGAGGAGGATAAACTTTAAACGCCACCCTTGAATTTATCATTACATGGCTTTCAACGCCTTTGTCTTCTTCCAAATTTGCATGGATACCTTTGTCCTTTTCCTCCTTGCATGAATTCGAACTTTGCATGAGTGTTTTGTCTTTACATGCCCTTACTTGGGCGCATTCAAAGGAGAGAGGAGAATGTTGACCAGCTTGGCTACGCCTTAATCACATTTTTGTCTTGACATGCCCTCATTTGGGCGCATTTCATGTGTGCTGAAGGATAAACATTTCAACGCCACCTTTGACCACCTTGGACTCCTTGTTTAGCTTGGGCGCATTTAGCATGGGGTAAAGGATGAATTTATAACGCCATTGACTTGCCTTTGCATCATGGGCGCATATGAGGATAGGAGGAGGATGGGCGCATTTAGGGGTGGCAAGTGGATATCAAACACTTAGCAAATTTTTCAACTTCCATGAGCTTCCCTTGGGCGCATTTAGACATGTCCTCAGGATGAAAGGTGTTGACTTTCATTGACCACTTGTGCTTGGGCGCATTTAAGGGTGGCATGTGGATATTTTTAACTTAGAATTTTTTTGGGCCTCTTACTAGCATGTGGGCGCATTTTGCCATGAGAGCAGGACGAGCTTGTGCCTTAGAATTTTTTTTTTAAACTTTCTCCATTCTCCTTTGGGCGCATTTCAAGGCATGAGCAGGATAGAAAGCTTTGACTTCTCTTTGACCCCTTTTTATCTTGGGCGCATTTTGCCCCCTGAACAGGACGAAGTTCAATACTTAGAGAAATTTCATGACCTCCAGCTAAGATGAGCGCATTTTCAAGGAAGTGAAGGATGAAGTTCCAGACTTAGCTATTTTTCTCGTCTTCGCCAGCTTCTCATGCCCTGCTATTTATAGTAAGCCTCTTGATTTTCTTACTTCGGAAGCTCAGATTGCCATGAAATTTTAAACACCGGATCCTCGCGACTTTGATATCCTGTCAACACTGCCATTCTGAGCTGACTTACTAAAAATAGCACATTTTGGGAAGTGTTTTGCTATTTATAGTAACCTCTCGTTTCTGGTACTTCCACAGCTCCGATTAGCTTGAAATTTTAATGAGGCGCTCCTCACCACGTGACCTGTTGGCTGACACTGACGCATGCGCTCAATTTACTATTTTTAGCCAGTTTCCAATCTGACTTACTATAAATAGTAAGTGCTTCGTTTGACTCGAAATTTCACAGCAAATAGCCTGAAGAACGCTGATCGCGGTGGTTTACACCGGATTTTGAAGATTTTGACTTTTGATGCCTATTTTTAGGGCTCTGGTTGAAACCCTAATTTGTTCGCATGCGTATCAAATGAACTCGCTTTGCTCGCTTAGCGGACAATCGCTGACTCTTGATTCAACGCCGGTATCGGGACACCGCTAAAATAGCAAGTTCCCATCGAGTGAGAATCTCCGCTTTATGTCACACCATCGCGCTCTTAAACCAGGAATCACCGACATGCAAAGAAACTCGACATGCAAACCCTAAAAATAGCCTCGGAGGGTGAATCACGAAAGTGGTCATCGTCTTGCATGTTACATCATCGCGAAGTCTCAAAAACCGAAGGAATATCCGAATGCAAAGAAAATCACATCCGACTGAAATCTGCCCTGGAAGCCAGACTGCTAAAAATAGTAAGTTGTCCGATTTCGCTCAAATTTTGCACGTGAGCAGTCTGATATACTCTGAATGCAGTGTGATGATCGGAATCTCAAAATGTTGACGAATCGCCTAAAATCTCACACTTACTAAAAATAGTAAGTACCTCGGAATCTGATAAAAATTTGCTGAGAGCGTGCTGGAACATGGTAACAACAATGTTAAGTTCAATTTTCAATTTATTCACTTTATTCGACCCCTGTACTGACCAGGAAGACAAAACCCTAATTTTCAGACTTGGCCAGAATTTTTGCATTTTAAGCTCAACGGCAGAGGAATCCCGGGAAGTAGACCATAGAACAGAGACAGACGGAGAGAGAGACCAAAAACCAAAGCCAAAAAGACCAGAATGGAGCAAAAATTAGGGGTCCCCATCTTGAATGGGGCGATGTGTGAAAAAGGTCACAACAAGTAATACATCCAGCTCTCAAAGAATGCACCCTGAGGGTTGCTGGCTATTCTGTTTAGCATCAAGATGATGTCCCCAAAATCTTCTTTGAAGTCTGTCCGGCGGGGTCTCTTGGGCATCTTCTTTATTGACGGCTTAGGTTTGTCCAGCCATGTCTTGTTAACAGTTGTGGCGCACAAGTCTGGTTGGCTGTCATATAACTTCTTGGCTTCTTCTTTGGTCTTATAGACAGTTCGTGAATGTTCTGGGATGCCGAAGGTTTCTTGGATTGCCACCTCGCCTAAGTGTGCCAAGATTCTGCCATCAGGTGCAACGATCTGCCTCTTCTGAGCATCATAGTGGATAGCACACTCCACCATCAATTCTACACAATCCATTGCAGGCGGGAATCCAGCTGCCTGAAAAATCCCGTTTCTCACCATCCGCCTAGTTATTGGTGTTGGAAGTCCATTCTGTCTATACACTCTTCTTTTGAACTCCTCGAAGTCGACATGTTCGAGATCGGTATCTACGACATTTTTCCATTTTGAATTAATTTTAGACTCCCGCTAGACACCTTTGCTGGCGAACTTCATTTTTGCTGTCTTTGATGATTCGCCCACCGTGGTCATTAACCTGCAGTAAAAAATATTAACATTAATACGAAGACTTTTTTAAAATAATTTACTTTCCTGCCTGGTGTTCGAATAATTTTACTTTCAACTTATTTAAATAATTGAATTGCTGCGAAAAAGCAAGCTGAAAGTAAATGGATGAAGTTGAAAATGTGGCCGGAATTGAATCAACATGAAAAAGACAAACGAAGAATGGTTAATCTTATTCAATCGAACTTCAAACCTCAGTAAAGACTGCTAGCTGCAAATCAGATTTAAATTCTGATACTTTACTCAAAAAGCAAATGATGAAGTGCGCCCCTCTTGCACAGAAGAATTCAACTTTCAGCAAACAAATCTTTTTCTTCTCGAGAAAAATTCTTCTTCAGCATAAGATTACTTCTTCCTCTGGAAAATTCGATCTTGCCTACTGAACAATTAATTACCTGAGAATTTTGAGAGAGATCAAATTTCTTTCAGCTGTGTCTATGAAAAATGAGTTGCTGAAACTCATTATAATGCTGAAGCATTTAATTTATTTTAGCAACTGCCTTCTTCTTTCTCGATCTCGATTTGTCTTCTCTTGTTCAAACAGGCAAGTTTCCTTTATTTTTCGAAAAGAATCCGTGTCGAGCTTATCCAGGAAAATCTCTTTGATTTTCAAAAATTCGATTTTTGCTTGAAATGTTTATCTTTAACTTTTGAAAATTTGAAAATAAACATTAAAAATTCAATTAAATTCGATTTTTCCAACTTTAAATTCATGGCGAATTTAATTTTGCCCATTGGATTTTATCTTTGTCCAACACAATTTATTTTCTTCAAACTCTCGTCTGGCGAATTTAATTTTGTCCAAGGCTTTTGAATTTCTGAGTAGTTGAAAATAAATTATTAAAATATTAAAATATTTTAATTTATTCCAACCCGTTCGTTTTGGACCCATGGCCATTTTGATTTCTCCTTTGTTTTCTCTGGCTAAAAGTTTATTTTCCAATTTTGTTATCAATTTCGTCTAGCCAAATCAAAATTTAAGCCGTTCCGTCGACAATTGTTATGCCAGATCCTTATTTTTCCCTGCCATGGCGAATTTTTAAATTGCACTGAGCTTATTTTCTTCTACCAAAGTCAATTTTTTCCTCGCTCAGATGAATTTCTCTAGGCATAGTCTTTTCCTGGATGTCTTTATTAGGCGAATTTCCTTGACGCTTGACAAATTTTATCTCTTCTGGCGAAGGACGAGCTCTCCCTTCTCTTTGCTTTGTGCATCTTTTCTCTGCATACTTGGCCAACTTTTCCTCTAGACATCCAAACTTTAGGCGATTTTCAAATTTCTCTTCCATTTTTATGCTAGGCGAACTTCATTTCTTCCTTTGCCATAGCTTAGGCGGACTTCCTTAAGTCTTTTCCACCTTCCACATGCCATAGCGAACATTCTTTAGCACTCTCCTTTCAAACTTTAGCACTTTACCTCTTGAAAATGTCATAATACTTAGCCAAAAATTTCAATTTTTTATCCTTTAGGCCTCTATACTTAGGTAAATTTCCGAATTTCTCTTGACTAGGCACCAAACACTTACTAAAAATTGTAATTTTCCCCCCTCATAGACCATGGCAGACTTCCCAAGTGCTTGGACAAGGTGAGGGTGGACTTCTCTAAGTCTTAGACATTTCCCCTTGAGCATGGCGGACTTCCTAACCTCTTGGCACTTACCTTAACACTTTACCTCTTGATAATGTTACAACACTTGGCCAAAATTTTGATTTTCCACCCTTAAACTTTCTAAACCTAGGCAAATTTTTGAATTTTTCTTCTAGGCACCCAACACTTAGTGAAATTTTCAGTTTTTTCCTCTCCCACATGACATGGCGGACTTCCCAAGAGATTGGACAAGGTGTGGCAGAGTTTCCAAGGCCTTTGCCAAGCTCCTCAAAGCTTGGGCGGACTTCAAAGACCTCTTGGACAGGTGGGGCGAACTTTAGAGGAGGCTAGACATCTTCCAAGTGAAGCTGGGCGGACTTCACATAGTCTTGGACATTCCCATCTTTATGACTGGCGGACTTTCCTTAGTGTTTAACATTCCTTCCTTCATGGCTGGCAGACTTTACATAGACCATTGACCTTTCTCTCCTTCCGTCCCACATTTCAAGGGCCAACCTCCTTACCTTGAAAATGGCGAATTCTTCAGACTTAGCCAGAATTTTCATGAATTTCATACTCTTTTGGGTGATTTTTCTATGATTTTTTTTTTGCCCATATCTGATTGATTTTTGGACTGATTTTTCCAGAATTTGATGTTTTCAGTCTGATTTTTCAATGATTTTGACTGATTTTTCATGCTTTTTGCTTGCTTTTCCAGATTTTTCAATGATTTTTCGATTTTCTCTTTGATTTTTTAAGTGATTTTTGATTTTTAGGCAGATTTTTGGATCTAAAAATAGAAAGTTGACCAAGGTTGACTTTCTAAAAATAGAAATTTCTAAAAATAGAAAAAGAAAAATCCCTAAAAAATAGGGAACCCTGTTTGGTCCAAAAATGCCAAAAAATGAAAAAGCAAAAAAGCAGATTCCCTAAAAAATAGGAAGTGTCAGAATTGGCCGAATTCACAGGCGATCTTCGTTTCTTGTGCCTTCTGAGTGCTTCCATGACGTCTATGCACTGATTCAAGCATGGATTATTGACTTGGCTCGGGTGACTCTCAACAAACCGACTTGAAACTCTCAATAAGGTGACTTAACGGAACCGTTGCAGGGAGGAAAAACCCTAAAAACTAGCAGACGACTGGGGGTCCCCATTGGCAATGGGGCGATGTGTGAAAAAGGTCACAACACCACCCTAGTGAAGTTCTGTCTTAGAATTGATCCTATAATGGAGAAAAAGATTTCCTGAACTATGTGCTTTAGATTTTCTAGCTGTATGTCATTCTCTTGGACGATCTCTTTCTCAAGCATATTTGTAGCTATGAGGTAAATCTTGTTCTAAATTTCTCTGATCTATTCTTCAACTCTAAGTCGATCAGCTTTTGCTCTTTCCAAGACCTCACTTCGTGTTGTCAACGCCCAATACCAATTGTGGAAGTCATAGGCAGCGCCTGCTGCAATTATCTTCCCATCGATCAACTCTTGTTTTGGAACTTCCTTTAGTACCCTAAGGCATGGAATGATCCTCTCCTGAATGTCCAGGAGGTTGTCCCAAACTTCTGTCATTATAGCAAGTCTAGATAGCAATGAGGAAGTCTATCCGTAGGCTAGTGTCAATCTCTCCATAAATGCAGCTGCTTCTGTGCTTTTACTTGCCATCCATTCCTTAGCTTCCTTAGTTGTGACCATATCTTCTTCAATGTCCTTGGCCGTTTCCTGTGAGGAGTTTAGAAGAGGAGCTGCTTCATCACCTTGATTGAGTGGTTTGGTCAGGTGCTGAATGTACTCCCTCAGGCGCTCGACCTCCTCCTTTTATTCTTTTTTCTTTGCCACTTCTTTCTCCAATCTTGCCTTGATGGTAGAGATTGAGTTATCCAACTCTTCAACCTCTTGGCCTTTTGTTGTTGGGCCCAAGTCAATAGTGGTAATGGCATACTCATGGGGAGCAATATCATCCTGTGTCTTATCAACTGTTGGCATGACAATCTGTATGGAACAACTGCCGGCTTCGTCCCTCTAGATCATGGAGAATTTCTTGGCGGGCTTCTTTACAACAACTTGTTCTAACCTAGCCAAGAAGTCTGTAGTGTCATCTTCCTCCTGAGTCTCAATTGGCACTTGTATCTTCAATCTTCCCTTCAACCAGTTAGGAATGGTAGGCTGTTCAATGCCGTCCTCTTCCTGAACATTTTCTCCACTTGGAGTATCCAAAATTCCTTTAAGAGCGGAAATCATTCCCTCTTGAAATTCATCATTTTGGATATCCATTTTGTTCTCCAAATCAAGTATTTTTGTGCCCATAGGAGATGGGGGCTCGTCATCATCTAGCTGGATCGGCTCAATATTACCCTCATGAATTGGAGAAGGAATTCTCATTTCGGCCAATGAATCGTCCACAATAGCCACTATCTCGTCAATATTTCTGGATGCAGTGGAATGAGATGGCTCCACCCTTTGTTTCTTTTGAACAAGTTCTGTGTTTGTAGCTGCTTCTTTCCTCATCTTGGAGTTAGTAATTTCAATGAACTTGGCATTGTGGGATGCTCCTGCATTCGAGGAGTATGATTCTGCTTCACTCAGCAAGTCATAAGTGAGTGTCATTCTTTTCTGTCTTAACTCCTGGACCTGCTGGTCAACCCACCATTGAGAATAC
This sequence comes from Sequoia sempervirens, assembly GCA_007258455.2. Taxonomy (NCBI): domain Eukaryota; kingdom Viridiplantae; phylum Streptophyta; class Pinopsida; order Cupressales; family Cupressaceae; genus Sequoia; species Sequoia sempervirens. Next base: position 48,212 of record VDFB02322103.1, read on the forward strand.
TCGACCACCGACCTCATTAATTTGGTTAAATCTGCAAGCTCAGGCTTTGACCACTTCACTGCAGGAAGAGTCCAGCTCTCATTGAAGCACGGTTGGACATATTCTTCATCATCTTCCAACTGATCAGGCACTTGACAAAGTTTAGTCGCTCTGATCAAGTTCACCGACAATCTGGACCATAACCTTTTCCTGATTTCATATTCGTCTGCAGCATTTGCTCAGAAATCCTCCAGGTCTACCTTATGTTTATACCTTTTTCCATCCACGATCTGAATGTGGTTATGAGGGTCAAAGTTGTCCCTGGACTGGTAAGTTGTGAACGGATACCATTGTATCTCCAACCTGGCACTTTCAGCTGCTTATGCCAATGGACAAGACTCCAGCATGTTTCCAATGAAGAATGGGAAAGTGATAGCTGCCTTTTGCTTTGGCCTTTGGATGTTTTGGTAAGTCTCCAACTGTCTAAGGACCTCTAGCAAGATCGTCCTATTTGTAGGATAAATTGGAAGTCAGTAAGGACTTCTAGTGAATCCCTGAATCTTTATGTATGTGAATCTTGAAAACTGGATAAACCGGGATCCATATTTGTTGATTAGGCTTTTGGCTTCATGAGTTAGCCTCTGGTGAGTTCCTCCTTGGAGTATTTTGGTGATGTATATGAGAAAAGCATTATTTGCTTGTCTGAAGTGAGATTTCTCTCTGAGCTGCAGCTGTGAGTAACAATCATATGACTTAAATTCATTCTCACCATTGCCTACTACGCCTTTGCATATTAGTCCTGAATATCTGTAAGTTCTGGCCAACAGATAGATGATATAGGAGCTCAAGTGGAATTATTTTGTCCTTTCCAGATTGATTAGCTACTCATGGAGATTATCACTAATCATCCGGGATCAATTGAACATCCTAACGCCTAAGGTGATTTCATCTATGAAATAGTACATCCACGTCTCAAATGGCGCACCTAGAGGATTGCCAACTATTTTGTTTAACAATAAAATAATGTCTCCATAGTCCTCCTTGAAGTTTGTACGAAGCAACTTCTTGGGCATTTTCTTGGCAGAGGCCCTCGGTTTTTCCAGCTATGACTTGTTAATGTTTGTGGCACAGAGTTCAAATTGGTCTTCATATAACTTTCTGGCGTCCTCCTTAGTTTTGTACGAAGGCCAACTGTACGTCGGGATACCAAATGCTTCCTGAATTGCCAATTCTCCAAGATGAGCTAATATCCTCCCATTAGGCGCAATAATTTGCCTCACCTGCGCATTATAATGAATGGCACACTCCACCATTAATTCAACACATTCTACTGCTGGTGGAAATCTGACTGCTTGGATTATGCCATTTCTCATCAACCAATGAGCGATTGGTGTTGGCAGGAGTCCGTCATGTCCATACATCCTCTTCTTGAATTCTGTGAAGTCCACATGCCCGAGATTGGTGTCTGTAATATTTTTCCACTTAGAATTAATTTTGGACTCTGGCTGCAATCCTTTGTTGGAAAACTTCATCTGTGCCTTTCTTGATGATTCTCCTCGGGTGGTCAATAACCTGCAATGAATAAAAAGAATTAACATTAGTGTGGAGACTTTTAAATCTGTTTTCTTTCTAGGCCTTTATTCAAAAGTTTTTACTTTCAGCTTGTTAAAAAAAATGAATTCTTGCGAAAAGGCAAGCTGAAAATAGGTGAACTTGGTTAAGTCTTGACAAATCTTTGCCAGAGTGATCAAATAAGATGGAAGAAGAATAAAAGAACTTAGCCAACCAAATTTTAAACCTTTGAAAGTATCATTTGGCTGCGAACTGAATTCAACTTTTGAAAATTTGCTCAAGAATCCAAGAAAAGATCACGCCTCTTGCTGGGAAATATGCCTTTCAGCTAAGAAGTCCAATTTATTTCTTCAAAAATGACGTCCTACAACTCAAGAATTTACTCAATCTCCAATATTCTATCTTTCAAAAACTCTATCTCTTGTGATTTGGAGAAAGCTTAACTCTCCTTCCAATCAAACTTGTGAGTTGAAAATGACTTGCTGAAACTCCTTGTAAGGTTGAGAAGTTTGATTTATTTTAGCAGTTTCATCTTTTTCTCTTGAGTTCATCAAACTTGGTCCTATTTTCTTCTCTTCACCATTGCAAGTTTCCAATTTCTTCAAAAATCTTCAAGGCAACCTTCTAAATTTTATCCAAGCGCCATCTTTAGCCAGTATCTTTAGATTTTCTTTGGATTTTGAATTTTAGCTAAGTGCTGGAAAATAATTAAAGGTTTTATGTGTGGATTTCGATTTTCCAACCTTTAATATTTCATTTTATCCATGTATTTTTGTTTATTTTAGCGAATTTTGTTTAATTGAATGGATTTTTCTCTCTTTTTCCTTCCAAGTTCAGACTTTACTTATACTTGGACCTCATTTCTTAGGCAAAGTCGGATTTTCCATTGGTTTGGACGTTGCTTTCTATGCCCAAGTCGGACTTTGCTTTGCCTTGGACGTCTTGCCTTAGGCCTAGGTTGGACTTCAAGATAATCTTGACATTTTGCCTATGGCGGACTTTGGAGTTAGCTTGATATTTCCTCTTTGGTGCCTTAAGTCGGACTTCATAAACTTTAGGTCTTATCTCCTTAGGTGGACCTGTTGTGACCTTTTCACACATCGCCCCATTCAAGATGGGGACCCCTAATTTTTGCTCCATTCTGGTCTTTTGGCTTTAGTTTCTCTCTCTCTCTCTCTCTCTCTCTCTCTCTCTCTCTCTCTCTTTTGTCTCTTTTCTATTGTCTGCCTTTCTGGGGACGTGCCTGCCATTGAGTTTAAACGTGAAATTTGGCCAAGTCCATAGAATTAGGGTTTTGAACCTTTTGGCCAACTTGAAGTCAAATGAGGTGAATAAATTGAAAATAGAGATTAACGTTGCTGTCAGCAAGTTTCCACTGAAATTTCATTAGATTCTGGCAACTTACTATTTTTAGTAAGTGCGCAATTCCAGGTATTCCGTCAGCATTCTTGAAATTTTGACAGTCATGTTGCATCCAGAGCACATCAAGCTACTCACTGGCAAAATTTGAGCTGAAATGGATAACTTACTATTTTTAGCAGTTCAGCTTCTAGAGCAAATTTCAGGGTTTATATGCAGAGTTTTTAAGCGCATATTTGCATTTTCCTTGTGGGTTTTCAGAGATCTTCGCGATGGTGTAACATGCAAAGTGAGATAACAACTTTCAAAGTTAGGCCTTCGGAGGCTATTTTTAGGGTTTGCATGTTAGAGTTTTCTTTGCATGTTTGCATATTCCTTATGGGTTTTTTGAGAGCTTCGCAGTGATGTGATATGCAAACGGAGATGATCACTTATTAAGGAACTTACTATTTTTAGCAGATGCATTCCAGTAGCCACCTCCCAGCACTTCAGAATCACGAACTGATTGCAATGCAACAAAAACGAGAACAAACGAAGATCATTTGATATACATGCTGGACAAATTAGGGTTTCCAGCTTCGGGACCCAAAAAGAGGGGTAAAAAGTCAGAATTTTCGAAAACCAGTGTATACCACCGTGATCAGCATCTTTCAAGCTGTTCGCTGACAAAATTTGAAGGCAAACAGAGCATTTACTATTTATAGTAAGTCATTTTAGAAACAGGCTAAAAATAGTAAATCAGCAGCAGGTGCTGATGTCAGCAGGCAGGTCACGTGGTGAGGAGCGCATCATTCAAATTTCAAATCAAACGAAGTTGTGGAGGTATCAGAAACAAGCAGTTACTATAAATAGCAAACCACCTCCATAAATGTGCTATAAATAGTAGGTCAGCCTGAGGCGTCAGTATGAACAAGTCAAGCAGCTGATAAAGACCCCATG
>VDFB02322104.1:0-77712 GCA_007258455.2 Sequoia sempervirens
TTAGATGAAACAATTTGCAGATTCTAAATATGTAATTTGTTTTGCAATTGAATTATTTTCTATTTTTCAATTAATTTCTAATAAAAATTGGTCCATAAACTTTAAATGTCGGAGTTTTTATTATTTTAATAACTTTGATCAACATAACATTTTGACAAAGCATTGCACGAACAAAATTGGACAATTCTTTCAATTTGAAAAAAAAATCAAAAAATGATAAGTTTAGGTCATCTTATGCATGTCGTACATGACGATTTTTCAAAACGACAAATCTGCCTAATAAAAATTAACAAAAAAAAAATATTCAATAAAAAATTACAAAAAAATATCAAGAACAAGCTTCAATGAGTCATAAAACTTTTCCCAAAAGGATTTAGAAAAATATGATAATTTAAGTCAAAATATGGATGTTGTACACGTGCATGGTATGGTAAAAAAAAATGACTTTTAAACAGTGGTTTTTAGAAATACCTATTAAAACTCAATTTGTACAATCTGGGTATTGAAATAAATTATATATTTGGAAACTAGACTCCAAGCACTACATTTTATGATTAGTGACTTTGTTAAAGATTTCATCTCTAAGTGCTTCAAATTTTAAGGTCAAATGTGTCAAATTCTGAAAATCAGGAAAAACACTTCCACTTTTTGGCCAAAAAGTGGATTCAACTTCTTGCACACACCCTACTATCCCAATACAACCTCACAATGAATGTCTTATAAATATAATGTTTAAGGGAACCAACCCTAAGGAGACACCTATCCACTAGTTTTAGGAACACCCACTCCAAGGAAGCACCAACTCCCTACATTGAGCACCTACCAAGATATCTGATGGCACTCACCAATCACATTTACAATACAAAGTAATACAATTTTTTCTATTGAACACAAATCAATGTTGCAACCTTATTTGCAACTACTCAATTCTTTGTTGTTGTCTCTGCAACACAATTCTCTACCTTGCACCTCTCTCTATTCTGCAACTCACTATTTTGCAACTTGAATGTTAACCCTGATAAATATCTTTGATTATTTTTTAGGTTCTACTCATTCGTACACACACCTCTGCACCTTTTCCTTTTTCCTATTAGTGCATTCTCTATCTTCCTGAAGAGTACACTCTACCTACAACATACATCGACACTTATCCTAGAAATTCTAATTGTCTATCATCTCATGAGTTAGTTGGAAAGACATTAATTCCTTGAGCCACACACCTATTATGATTTGTTGAATTTTCTAAACATAGCAACTTGCAAAACCCTAAACCTAATATGCATTTAATGCCATATCCTTCTAAGTTTGATATGATTCTAATCTTGATCTCTTTTTCAGTCTGTGTTGCCGATCCACAATTCACACAAATCAACTAGTCACTGGAGTAGGCAAGCCAATTAAATTCATGCACTGTGTCAACTACTAGACCAAACCTGCATTCATACTATCATAGCTGTCTAGAATCTTCAAATTTCAATTTGGTCCATCGATCTTAGATCTTTGCGCCATGATCCATCAATCATCCTTCATCCTTTCCATCTTTAAAACATAGTTGCTAGATGAGTTTCCTTTAAACTAGCACCATTTATCTCTATCTTTTTGTTTCTAACCATCACACACACTTAACCCATTGTATTTTTACTTAGGGAATCAAACTCAATTTCCACGATTTGAAGTAGACTCGCAATCACCATCCAATCATCATACCTAAATATCACCATTGGATTGCCATCACATCCTCTTTGCCTATGGTAACTTCATTTGCATGTAAAGAGTACAACACACGATATAAAGAGACCTCACAATGCAATAGAAAACTGCCATATGTCTAGTAGAGCACATGTCCACCTTATTGCTCCATTAGTCTTTTCAAGAGGGGACCCACCATGTCTTCATCGCTTCCTTTTAGTGTATTGCTTTTAGGCCTAGTGCTGTGTTATTCATGTAGTGACAGAAAAAGTATCCCTTTTCCTCACTAATTTAGGAATTAATAAAATGAACTAAGTGATACCTTAATTTAGTCTTGTAATATGTCTTACATGTTCACATAAAGTTTTGGTCCCCTTTTAATTAAAATTAGGTATATTTATGCCTTATTTGGGCCTATTTTGCATCCACAAGTCTAATTAAATGTATTTTTCTGAGGATAGTACTAACATTTAATGAATGGAAAATCATGATTTAATATTTGAGGTTAAATGTGTTCTAGATCTTGTGATCTAGGATTCATACTCCCCTTTGGGTGTATGGGTCCCACCTAGGTCTTAGGGCCTAATTTTAAATATTGCATTGAAGTTAACACTTCTTGGAGTTTGTGTCTTGAGTTTGAGCAATTGGGACTCATATGCTCAAGCTAGCGTACGATTCCCACTCTAATCAAGACCTATTTTTAATTCAAATTCTAGGGGGGATTTTATTATCCTAGATTTGATGTCGGCTTGTAGTGTTATAATTTTAGGAAATTTGGCATAAACAATTATAAATACAAGTTTATTTCACATAATTTAACCTAAGAAATTCTAACAAAGATCTAGCAATTCAAGTATTCAAGTATTCAAGTATTTAGGAGCATTCAAGAGAAAATCATGAAGCATTTGGAGTAGCATTCAAGATTCAAGCATCATGTCAAAGTCTTCATGCATCATGTGTGTTCTGTGAGCTAACATTTGTGATGTAGGTTTTCATGATTCAAGCAAGCATTCAAGGACATTATCTAATATCAAGATCAAGAGTCAAGATCCACATTCATTGGAGCCATTTCACAGAATTTTGCAACCTTTGGGTTTAGTAAGTTGTAACATTGCACTTGTTCATTCATCATTCCTTCATGTTATCTCATTTCATTTCAAGGTTTAATTACCAAAATGGGGTTTGACCAAGGCAAACCCATATTTCCTAAAAAACCAACATTTTCCCCTCTTGAAGTGTGTTTGCATATTTAGGTGAATTAGAGCTTGAAGATTGTTTGAAGACAAAGTTGCAAAAGTTGTCAAAGTTGTCACCTTCACAAAACTCACCTACAAATCCAAATTCAGACTTTTCAGACATGAAGATAGGGGATTCATAAGATTTAGGGTATTAGGGTTTATCTTGATGTGGGGGTGATGAAGGTGGATGCATCATGATATGAGAAAATTGCACCACTTTGTTTTTGCATGGGGAAACAACCACCTTTACAAATAGCCCTTGGAGGAAGTTATTATGAGAGACATGGGATGACTTTGCTTAGTAATATTGGGGTGATGTGGATTTTAAGGATGTGGGATATGAACAAGTGGAATAAGAGGTGGAAGTTTCCATGGATTGGTAAATTGAGGATGAGGATGAGGATGAGGATGAGGATGAGGACCTTGAAAATGATTTGGAGGGGAATTTTGGCTAAAGGATTGGTTTCCCTTGTCAAAGGAAGGGGGACGATAAGCAAGAGGAGATGGATTGGGATTGGATGAAGGTAGGGAGAATGTAAGTTTAGCACCAATACCAAGGAGACATCTAAGTATGACGTCCTTATAATTATAGAAGTAGTGGGTAAGGATAAAATTAGTGGTGGTGGATGGGGATGATATGGATGGGACATGAGATGAGCTTTGGATGGGGGATTTGTGAAAATTGGAGCATTCTTTCTATTGAACATGGATTCAAGGTGATCCAAAATTCTCTAATTATCATCATTGGGATTATATTTGGGTTGGTAAAAAAGGCTATCCTCATCATCATTGATACGGTTAGGGTTGGTTGGAATGGATGAAGGTGGGTTAGAATAGATTAGGTTAGATGGAGGATATATTAGATGGTTAGACACAGTGGAAGATTGTTTGGAAGAGGAAAGATTGGTATTGATTTTGGATGAGGATGAAATTTAGGATGATGGATTAGAAATGAAAATAGGATCTAAGGATGAAGATGGAGGATGGGATTAGATTTTCGGATCAAATCTAAGACCTTAAAATGATTTGATTTGATTAAAGAGGATTATCTATTCTTAAGGTAGTGAACTATTTGAAAAATGCCTCAAAGAAATGTGGTCTCATGGTGATGGGATGACATTAAATCACCATGAGACCACATTTCTTTGAGCCACTTTTGCAAACAACTCACTACCTTGTCTATGCTACTATTTACTATTATGCTTTGATAGATTTTTTCCAAGCATCCATAGTTTGTTCAAAAGCACTTATTTTAGGCTTTTAGCCATAGTAGAAAGGAAGTGAATTGTTTGATAAAATGCTTTGGTAGACATGTATGGAAAATGTGGTTGCATAGACAAGGTAGTAAACTATTTGAAAAATGCCTCAAAGAAATGCGGTCTCATGGTGATGGACATCACCATGAGACCACATTTCTTTGGGGCATTTTTTCAAATAGCTCATTGCCTTGTCTATGCTACCACATTATGATTATGATTTGATATATTTTGCATCCATAGTTTTTTTGAAAGTACCTGTTTTAGGATTTTAGTCATAGCAACAAGGAAGTGAACTATTTGATAAAATGCTTTGGTAGACATTTATGAAAAATGTGGTAGCATAGACAAGGCAATGTGCTGGTTGAAAAATGTCTCAAAGAAATGTGGTCTCATGGTAATGGAAATAACCTTGAGACCACATTTCTTTGAGGCATTTTTCAGATAGCTCCTTGCCTTGTCTATGCCACCACATTGTACTATTATGCTTTGATATATTTTTTCCATGCATCCATAGCATAGACACAATAATGAACTGTTTTAAAAAAAGCCTTAATAAAATGTGGTCTCATGGAATGACATGGCAATAAAATGCAATTGGAAGTTGCTTCTAGTTATTATTTATGTAATGTGAAGTAATTGCATAACTGGTTATGTTGACTTTCTAAAAAACTATATTATAATTGAAACTTTATAATCTATCAACATCTAGTTATTAGTTATGCAATATGTAGAAATTCTTTGAGTTTGAAAGATATGCAATGTAGTGTAATCAACGATACACATATAAACTACAAAAATCTATTAAGTATAATTCATTAGTTAAAATATTTATTTTTTTACCTGAGTGAAGCTTTGAACTCCACCTCCACTAGAAGGTGTTGCCGTGAAATGTCCAAGATTAACCGATTCATCATCCAAAATCAGATATTAGAATACCATTCATATAACAATGCTATTGACATGTAATATTTATAAATTTTTACTTGTTACATACCTCGGTAGTACATGTCGTAGTGTAATACAAAGGTGAAGAACCGCTAAAAATTGAGTGAACACTATGACCCTAAAATTTCATTATAATCATTAAACTAAATTAGTTGATTTTCAAAAATGAAATTGAATAAATTAAATTCAATGGACTTGCTAACATTTACGTAAGTATCAAGGCCGAAAGCCTCATTTAGGAGGGATTATGTGTTTGCCAAATTCTAAGCTACAAATGTAGCCTACACACTTGCATCTTGACTATCTATGGGGTCATAACCACAGGCTAACCCACAAGCCTAACAAGTATGGGGTGGAACCCTACTCCTCAAAGTCTTCCCCAGTTCATGTTGTGTTGTAAGATTGACACACTCTATGATGCTTTGGGTCAAGGAAGTAATGGACTATAGTGTCTTGACCTTAGCACTCTCCTTTACAATAGAAGGGATAGCCACATGCTCATAGGTTGGTCAGGTGTGTGCTCATCTCACTGGCCACTGTGGGTCAAGATGTGCCCCTAGTCTATCTTGTGTTGATCCCTCACCTCTACCCTGGAAATACTATATATGAAAATAGTTTGGCACTTTATTGAGGACAAACTCGCATTAGAGTTTCCTCAAAAAATATTGCGAGATCTCATTATTGTTGCATGGAGAATGGTAAAAAGAATTCACCACCTCTACCAAAAATGATTCTTTATCCCTCAGTGGTTGCACCAATGGATAGGGAACCTCTTGCTTGTAGGGTGTAGAGGTTGAGTTGTTCGCGGGTTTGTGAAAAGGGAACACAAGTCAAATTTTGTAGTTTTTTCATTTTTGACTTGTTTGTAGGATAGTTTATCTGCATATAATATTCTCTATACTCTTGTACCTTCTTCGCCTAACCACTTAATTGATTTCTAATTAAATCTACATGTTTTAACGTAGATTCAAGTGATTGTGCAAGCGTGGTTCTTTGCGAGGTTGAACTCGCAGGATCTTTCAACCTCACAATTAACTCAATTTGATTTTTTTTATTTTCAATTTCCCACATTAAATTTTATTGATTTCCATGGGCATGTTGAGGAATTGTGGGAGGTGTTTGTTGGGGTTGTTGTTCAATAGGAATTTGGGCATGAGGTGAAGAAATATTTTGAGGAGGAGAAGGAGGCTGATTATCAACTCTTGAAAAATTAAAGAAATTAACATCAAAAACATATTAAATCTACCTATAACAAATTCATAAAAAACAAGAAAAAATTACTCCTTTGAGCTCCCTGTCAACATGGCGACATTTTGGTGAAGAATCAGAAAAGAATTGATGAATAAAACATGAAGTTTGAGCTCTCAATAATGTGAACGTGCTTGGGAAGGGTTTGTAGGCTGTAGATGAAGGAAATAACATAGTCAAAAAATGAAATGAGTTTTATTTTTTTACTTTTTTATTTTAACATGAAATAATGTGAGCACATTATAACACACATGTTATGCCTTTTAAAAAAAATCAAATATGGATGGCCACAAATTGGCCCCCATCTTCATGCACCTACCTAGTAAATCCTTTTTATGTTAAAATAAATCACACATGTACAACTTGTTGTTGTAGAGTACATATTGAATTTTCTAATCATTATGATGTTTATTGATATATATGTGTGGACTTGCATACTAACAATGTTTGGCAGGAATGTAACATAAGGGCTCCACCTAGATCTTTGAGGGATTTCATATCTAGCATTTTATGTGAAAGAGTGGATGATCAATTTTTTTACAAGAACTTATGCTTGGATGGCACGTGTGTTCATTCTGGTGGCTTGTAACATTTTCCAACTTGTGAACATATGGATGATACACATACAATTGGAAATGAAGTAGTAGAATTTGGAAAATATAAGAAAGTGGCCTACAACCTAAAAGATGGTAAAGAAGCAAAAATGTGTGAATTGGTCAGTGAAAAGATTCCAGTGTATCAATTTATTGATTTTTTTTTTTGTGAGAATGTAGTGTATGAGTATGCAAGACTTACCCATAGATCTCAATGGTTGAACTCACAATTCAAGTTATGCAAGGACACATTTCCACTTCATAACATCATTTCAATTGTTTATTTTACAGAGAACTACACACTACAACCATAGAATGAGGCCCAATCATAGTATTACAACTCAACACAAGTTGCTATATTTGTGTATATAGCATTCATTCATATAGACCTGTAATAGTATAGAGGATGAAATGAAGATATTTAGGGAGTATCATTTTTAAATCAATGATGATCACACACATTCTATAGTGATTGTGCAAGGCTGCTTTAAGATATTCTACAATGATTTGGTTAGTAAGGGAATATCATTTCGTTAGCATATCATATGGTTAAATAATTGTGCATCACAACTCAAGAGATCCTAGATGTTTTATTGGTTGAGTAGGATGCATAAGATCACTAGTGTTCAAAATATATGTGGAATTTATCTGAGGCTAGGCATGGAAAGAGGGAGTATGATGGAGGAGCTTTTATTAAAAGAGATTTACCATGAGAAGAGTTAAAGTACAAAGGAAATGCAAAGTTGATATGTGCAAAATCTATTGTCGAGTGGTGTAATGCTACAATGGGTCTAGGTAATAAAGGTAAGTCTTTAGTTCATAGATTTTTTTGGTTGGTAGATGATACTAACATTGTAAAATATGAGGATTGTTGTACATCGATAGGATCAAGTGAGCTACACTCTTTCAGAAGCTCTAATGCAGGTTCATGGAGTATCCATATGCGACTAACTTGGTATGATTTTTTCTTCATGTATAGATCTAACCTAGAATGAGTGTGAGTCAAAGGAGTGGGTGGATGAATGTTGTACAAGACCTTTGAGCCCGCTTGAGATGTATCAACTCTTGAAAACACTGTAACTCACAAAGATGGAAGCATCAACTGACTTTGATCAAGTTGTTTATAAGTATGTGCACCTTCTAGGTTTCATTAATATAAACCTAGAAAAACCCTTATTAAGATTACATGGTCCTTAATGATATTGACACATGAGGCTCTTAGGTAATCAAATAGATCACTCTAAGGGTTTACATGACTAATACTAAAATAAATTAAATTATAATTCACATACCATTAGAAATTAAAGTCAACATCTTTATAAAGAGAAAATATGTAGGAGTATAATATGGTCACCTCATCATAGAACTTGGGTAAAAAATATATCATTAAACTTACTTCACCATAAGGGAGGGGTCACACGAAAACATAATGAGGAAAGAAAACATAATATGAGAAAATAATATATTATTTTATGCAAGTGGTATGAAAACGAGAAGCATCAAATAAGAAACCCTAATTCATACTAAATCTAGATAATTAAATAATTTACACAATCTAGATTAGAGATTTCATAACTACACTCCATATTTTAATCTCAACATAATGACACAATATATTTTCCCATCTAAATTGGCTATTACATTTTCAAAATGTCTAATTATGCTAAGCATGTTACTAAGGAGATTACTAGTTATAATTTCATGTATTTTTATGAAAGAGTGTCATTTTATTGAAGATGCCTCATTAATGAGATATTAAGTAAAAATTACACACATTTTCCTTAGTTAGATGACTTATGCGAGAATTGTACTCATGAGTAAAACATGAGGGAAAGATATTTTTGTCAAAGAAATGCAAATTAAGCTAGATAAATTATGTTAAATTTAGGTTCCCAAAAGACCTTGAAATGGATGTTGAAGAAGTGTTGCCATCCACATATGAAGGAAAGAAAATAAACACCTTTCCCCTTCCAATTATATTTATTGGTTAGATACATATATAATTTCACTTAAAAAAAAGTTGGGTTGTAAAATTTTGAGATTATAAAATTGGGTATGAATGAAGATAGCTAAAGATAAAGGAAAGAAGCATGTTGGTACTTCATCCCCAAAATATCAAAATACAATTAAAAATTTAACGCCTAAGAATAACTAGGTTACTCCTACACAACAACATGTAACAAAGTAAGTTCATGCTAGACCATTCCACTACACACTTGTGGTAGTTTACAATGGATATACAAAAAGTTAGGTTAAGAAAATTGATAGTGAGGTATGTATGTTAGGTGTGATGAAGAATAAGGTTCAATATGATATCTAAAAAGAGATAAATTACCCTCCCCGCATTAAGTTAGCATCACCAATAGTGAGCACTTTGAATATTTATGCATTATAGTCTCCACATGTTAGTAGTAAATCAAGATCTAGCGGCATTATTTCTATTAAGTGAAGAAAATGTGTCCCCTACATCGAATTCTAGAACCATTTTTCCTATTCTTCCACCATCTTCCATCAACTTTCTCCATCTCTTCCTCCATCACATCCACCTTCATCCCCTTAGCTAAATAATTATATTCCCAACTCTCCCATCCCACCATATCCATTAATATCTTCTCCACAAAATTCTCCTCAAGAAAAATTGCTTGTTTTTTTCTCAAGTTGACTAGATATTACCATATAGAAGGGAAAGGGGAAGGGGGTTTAGAATGTAACTCGTGATAAAAAAAGAGATAGTGAAAAAAAGAGAAATAATGACTAAAACAATTCTAACCAATAGTGATCCATTTTCTTTCTTGTTGAAAATGCCATTGATCATGAGATAAAAATGCTAAACCTTTTTGTCAAGAGATTCCAAGGAAAATATTAAAAATTTCAAAATAAATGAGTTAATCTAGCTTTCAAAATTTATAATTTTGAAGAAAAAGGGAAAGATAAATATGAAAATTTGATTATTGAAAATGAGAGAATGCCAGACACACTTAAAGCAAGGATATGAAAAAGTGGTTGCCAAAGTTTTCTAGGGGAATCAAGTGAAGAAAGGAGGTGGTAAAGTTAGGATAATTCTTCAATATCATAATAGCTAACAAAATCATCTAAGGATGACTATTTTTTGAAAATGATCAAAAGACTATGAAATATATCTATTCATAGAGTGATACACTATTTAATATTTCAGTTGACTTCATTTGAATGATAACCTACTATAAGGCTAAGGCTTATCTATAAATATTTTTAATTCAAATCCGTTTTTAATTTTTAGAGATGTGCAATTTCATAACTCAATACTTTAGAAATTTATATATCCAAGTGTTATATTTGAGAAACTTAATGATATATTTTTCTTTGCTTTGCACAAAAAATATTGTTCAAGTCTTATGAGTGTTCAAGTCTTATGAGTGTTGAATGATCATGAGACTTGAATGATTTTATTATTCATATACATGTGATATTTTTCTTGTGTGAATGATTTTGCAAATTAAATACACATCAATAGTAAGTAAAAGTTTCAAGTAATTTGATTATTATTAATTTAGGTGTTGATTGTATTCTATAAATTGATATTTAGATATTTAGGTTATGAAATAATCTCCTTAATGTGTTGCAAATCTTGTATCCAATAGCTATTTGCATACAACTTTTGGTTTGTGAAAATTTACCTAGAACTATGCGTGTGTTAGATAAGATTCCTTGTTGGTTATAAAAGATAAAATATCTCATATTTGTACATGTACTAATAAGTCTTGAGCTCATACTTAAGAAACAAAATTAATTTAATAATTTTATTTTTTTCATTGCATACTAAACCTCCATAATCAACCTTTGTGAATGTTGTAAAGATTGCATATTTTTTCCATACTTTAAATGTTTCTATGGTTTTACTTTAACTATCAATTAGTAAGGGAACTTCACATTCTAATTTAAATACATGATTATCTCAAGAACATGTGAATTTCATGAGGCAACTTCTTGGTATGCTTTAGGTGGGGTAGCATGGATTAAAAATAAGTGAACCTTGTGAGTTAATTTTATCTTAATCTTAAATATTAAATAATTCGATAGTTGAAAAGTTATTTAATAAATTAAATAAATTAATTACTTACATAAATGAAATATAAATTATTAATGATTTAAATAAAATTATAGGGATTTAGTTTAATAGTTGATCTTTCCCTTCAAATTTATGACAATCATATACTTAAGATTGTTCTTGTTTTTTGGTAATTTTTTATTTTTTTGACAATATATTTAAAATATTGTTTTTCAAATGATATATATTTTTTTAAATGCTTGTATTTTATAGTGAGAGTTTATTACTACCATGTTTTATCATTGAGTTATTGGGTCACTTGGTGCTTGGTCAATCTTTAGTTCCGATATGACTCATTTTCCAACATCCTTTTGAGCCACAGTACAGGTGTTTGGGGCTCTAGCTTAATCTGGCTCCGCTGACTTCACTCTGCTGACCTGATTCTGATACCACATTGAACTTTTTCATGAATCAACTAAGAGTCAATCCTAAGACCATCCATTTGCGACTAAAGTGTTCTACCCTTGAACTACCAACCCACTCGATAATTAATCTATCTTTTATCAGAATGTAATTCATTTTCCAACAATACAACCATCAAATTCACTTACACCTTATTTAGACAAACAAAAATACAAATATTTTTTACAAATGCAAGAGTGCCAACTGTCTTAAATATCTTACAACCATCATAGTCTGTTTCTTTTAATGGCCGACTGTTCTTCAAACATTACATCCATTAATTTCTATTTGGTGAAAACATTCATTTATCCCTCTCTTTTCAATTCAGTGAGCAGCTTTTATATCTGCCACAATTTACATAGAAGTAATTGCATGCTGGCAGCTGCAACAGAAAGCAATCCAGAATTTATTTCTGGACTGACAACAATACGATCTCTCTATACTTATAAACATGATAAAATAAGTTAAAAGTTCAGAAAATGTGTACGAGATAAGTGCAGCCATTTCTAGCCAAGAGAGTTCCTGGCTTGAAACTAATATACGTGGAGAATTCACAAGGGACCGACAATGTAAATAATATATGTACCATCTCTTCATATTTATATTTCCTCTTGAATTTAAAAAAACTATAGTTTCAGAAGAGACATGGCATTTAAGTATGGAAACATCATGGGTCTTAATTGAATTGTCGTCATAGAATTATTGGGTTGGAAGGAGAAGCTGAATCTGATAGAATGTACCAGTTATTAATTGCTGTAACTGATTGTTGACCCCACAATCTCTTTGCCAACAGACAGGCTGGGACTGATCCTGCTTTAACAGAAATAATGACATAACAGAAAGAAGCACTGAAACAGATAACAATGACTGAAAACTGATAAATATGTAACAAGGGAACATTACCCATGTGTTCGGTCATCATCATCCATCGAGAATGTGTTAACACTGCTTCCACTAGTCCTTTTTTAAAGTTTCCTTCTATCTATGTTGTACTCTGTGTGTTTTACTACAATTCCAATGTTCTTTCTTGTCTTGTCTTGTTTTTGAAGTCTACATTATTGTCTTGAAGTATTTTATTTAATTATGTTGAGATGTGTTTTAAAGTAATCAATATTTCTTTGTAGTCATCTTTTTAATGTTTTCATTGAAGGACTTAAATCATCTCATCTTAAAGTTTAATTATTTTATTTAATTATGTTGAGAGGTGTTGTAAAGTGGCAACAACACATAGAATATTATGTTGTGATCATGTATAAAATGTCAAACAAAGTCAACAAATATTTATAACTTAGCATATCTATTTAATTATGTTGAGAGGTGTTTTAAAGTGGCAACAACACACAGAATATTATGTTGTGACCATGTATAAAATGTCAAACAAAGTCGACACATATTTATAACTTAGCATATCCATTTAATTATGTTGAGAGGTGTTTTAAAGTGGCAACAACACATAGAATATTATGTTGTGATCATGTATAAAATGTCAAACAAAGTTGACACATATTTATAACCTAGCATATCTATTTAATTATGTTGAGAGGTGTTTTAAAGTGGCAACAACACAGAGAATATTATGTTGTGACCATGTATAAAATGTCAAACAAAGTCAACACATATTTATAACTTAGCATATCTATTTAATTATGTTGAGATGTGTTTTAAAGTGGCAACAACACATAGAATATTATGTTGTGACCATGTATAAAATGTCAAACAAAGTCGGCACATATTTATAACTTATCATATCTAGTTTTAGAAAAAATGTATATACAATATGGTTAGAGATATAGATGAAAAAAAAACCTTTTTATTGGATTTTTTTATTGAAGTTGAATAGACACCTCTAGAATGATATCTCTTGATATATTTTACACACTTTTATAATATTTTATCATGCATGATTATAAACTAGATGGTATTCTCTTTCTAGTTGGAGTAAGGCTATCTCTAGATCAATGTCCTAAAATTGATGATGAACTAGAAGAGATGTGAAAATTTTCATATTGTCAATGTTGTAGGAAGCCTTATGTATATCATGGTATGTATAATATTTGATCTTTACCAAGAAATGAGAATTCTTATTAGGTTTATGGTAAATCTTGGTAAAGAACATCAAAATAATGTGAAAAGGGTATTTAGATGTATATGTGGGACTTCTAACCATTCCATTTTTTATCATGGATCCAATGATGTGGGAACAATGGCTGAATTGAAGGGATTTGTTGATTTAGATCAGACCAATGGTGTAGATTGTAGGAGGTTCATAAGAAACCATCTTTACTTTATTTAGAGAAGTAGTTAGTTGGATGAAAAATAATAATCTATGTTCACTATAGAAATAGATTATATGGTTGCAACACATGCTAATAAAAAGGAGTGTGGTTAGAGAGATTGTGTTTAGGCATTGGCTTTCAATATAAACAACTAAGAATTGCATGTGATAGTAAGAGTCTCATCTATTTTGTTAATAACCTCATTTACCATACTCATACAAGAATATTGATGTTTTGATGTTATAAAAAGTAGATGCCTCAAAGAATGTTGTAGATTCCTTCACTAAACTAGTCAATACAAAGAAGTTTAGTTGGTGTAGGTTGGCCATAGGCCTTTTATCTTCTAGAAATTAATTTAATATTGTTGTAATATTTTTGTGTTGTTCTCTTGTGCTCTTGCAAGGTTTTTGACAAGTGGGGTGCGTGCATAGAAAAGGGGGACAAGCTAGTGACTAGCCTTGATATTTTTAGCAAAATGCATTTGCATTATGAAAAATTAGCACAAATGCGCTTAATATGTATGCATTTTTTTTCCTTGAATTTAAATTTTTATGATCCCTACCCATTTAGGTTTGGATTTAAGATCCTAAGGCTAGGACATCTCTTAATATGTCTCTTAAATTCATCTTTTTAATATAAAACAACCAAAATTTGAACTTCAAACTCTTCAAGTTTTACATGTTGCAATAAAATTTTACAAAACCACCATCAAAATAAAGAGGAACTTCCTATTTTTCTAACCATACATTTTTTTATTTTTATGAGTAATTTAAGGATTTTTTTTATTTTCTTCAAAAAGTGTTCATATTCCTCTTGTTATGTTCCCTTTTTTCCACAATATATGTTGTACCCAAAAATTCCCATTTTCTATCTCTATTGTTCCCTTGAACTAAATTGGTATAAGAGTTCTTACCCTTCATCCCCATGTATTCACTTAAGATCTCAATATTTTTATGAATATGGAGGCATTGTCAATTTTTGAAGTCTATATAAGCCATAAAAAATGTAAAATTTCCCTTCTCAACATAGCTTTCCTCTCAACTCCACTTTCCCCCTTTTTTTTTCTATCAAGGTATCTTAATCCTCCATCCTATCATGCCTCTAATTCATTTGATGCTTTCATTCCTTATCCTGTTGGAATTTCAAAACTCTCCTATCAGTATACATCTTTGCCAAACTCCATTCCCTCACAAGAGGTTTTTAGAGCCTGAATTCCTCTCACAAGCATGCTTCACTTCTAAACCTTGATCCTCGACTTATAGTATGAGTCATGGAGTACCCCTAACTTGCAAAACTTTGATTCTCTCACCTATTTTTCATTATTCACCTCACCTACCTCCCTACATAAGTGCAATGTAGAAAAATGGCCCCTTGTCATTTTCATGGTCTTTTAGGCCTTGTTTCATGATGTTTGATCTATTTTGCTTTGATTTAATTATGTAATATGGCTTGAACATGCACATTTAGGTCCTTAAAATTCAAATAATGACGTCTTGTGAAGGTGTTGTGAAGTGTTGTAAAGCATTTCTACACTCTTCTACACTCTATTCATTACAATTAACCTAAAAATCACCTTTTCATCACTAATCAAGTCTTATTTTGAAGTGTTGTAAAGTCTTGTAACAATATTTCACACTTTTCTAGGCATAAATTTACTATTTACACCTTTCTTATGCTTTATTTGACCTCTTTATGCCCTTATAAGGCTTAATTAAGTGCATTTTTGAATGTAAGTTGGACAATATTTAACATTAAATATGAATTAATTCCAGACACCCATTTTCAGGTCCTAGGTGGGACCCATTCACCATGGGTGGCAAATGAGTCCCCCTTGGATCCAAATTTAAAATATCTCAAAATTCCTTTTGGGTTTTTATTCAAAATCACTTGATCAATGTCAGCCTGTGATGAGGTATTAACAGGTGACTAAGGCATAAGATTGTATAAATAAGTGGTTTTACATCCATTTCAACCCCCATTCATCAAGTTCACTAATTCATCCACTCATTCAAGCATTCAAGCACTTTGCATCATCAAATCAAGCATCAATCAAACATCTTGGAGCAACCACTGACATAAATTCATATTTTCATCAACAAGGGTTTGGTAAGTTGATAGCACTTGCATGTTATTTGTTTATCATTCTCTTTTATTCCATTATTTCATTAAGGGTTTGATTACCAAAGTGGGGTTTGACCAAGGAAAACCCCTATTTTCTAACCCTCTTGAAACCATTTTCCCCCTCTTGTATGTGTGTTTGCAGACCTTTGTATGCAGATTTAACAAGAATTTAGGTGATTGAAGAGTGGTCAAAAAGTCAACTAGGTGCTTCAAGTAAAATCAACCACATTTCAAGCTTGGAGAAGACCTTTTGTTTGTTTCCTGTAGAATTGACTTTGGCAACTTGACAAGCAGACATCCTCAGATCTGGTGTTGCAAAGTTGTCTCTTGATTTCTCAAAATTTTGGGAGAGGACTAATATCCCACCAGTGGCAAATGAGTCCCACCTTAAGGCTAGAAATCTAAGTTTTGTCAGATTTTGGATCCCAACACTCAGGAACTTGTTCTTGATAATTTTCACCAGAAGCGGGACTAATTCGCCACCCTAGGCGAATGATTCCCACTGTTGATTTTTTGTGATTCCAGATAGCATTCCAAAGATTCTAGAATCTTCATCAGACCTCTTGGTGCACACTAATTCAGTCTATTTCTTTCTGTTATGCATTTATTCATTCCTATTTCTTTGTTTGCATATCACATTGTGTTTTCAAACATAACATAAATCTTAATTTTTGCATACATAATCATTCATTTAGATCACTTAATTGTATTTAGTTCATATATCATCACACATAACATAATTTGAGTGAACCAAACTAGCATTTTTGGCATACCTCTCTCCTTTTAGGTGAAAAACCTTAGAAGAGTTAGAGAGTCCCAGGGTGCCAAAAATCTATGGTTCAATAATTAGATAACCATTAATGTGTAGGATGATGGCCCATCTTCTAGAAGGTCATGTGGGCATTGAATTATCATTAATAATGATGACGTGGCCCCACATGTACACCCAACTATGTAAATGAAGAGGATAATAAGGGATACCATTAATGAGGTAGTTAGGGCTCTAAATTTTGAGGGATCCTCACCATTAGTACTAAGTATAATTTTAGTTTATAGGGGACATTCCTCCATGCCTCAAAAGTCTATTTTATGCATGTAAGAATTATTCTAGGTATAATTCCAATATAAATGGTGCTCAATTAATATGTGTAGTCCTTGTTATATACCAATATTGATGTGTAGGTCATGGTTATAGATTTTAACATCATTTTTGGGTGTATAATGGGCCAAAAGGAAAATAGATGGATTATTATCAAATATACATAAAAATACCAATAGGAAACTCATGATGAGGATGCATGTTTGAGAAAAAAGATCTATGGATGGAAACTTATATATTTGTAGGAGGTGAAAGGACAAAAAGTCTAAGGATATCATGTGCCAAATGATGAAAACCCTCTTAGCTTTAAAGGAAATATCTCACCCAAAGGTCATATTAGGTTTTAATGGTGGAAAATAATAATGATATTTAGCTAGCATGATACTCAAAATCGCCATGGGTATAATTTGTGTATCTGTCATGCGTTTTTGGGTCATTGTAGTAACATTTATTTGTATTTATTAATCATTAGTTCAAGAAAAGTTTTGGAATCATTTTTTTAGCTATTGGCCACATTTATAAATTTAGATCATTATTATTTCTATGTAATATCATAAAGATTTTTTGGGTTAAATGAATTATCATAAGACTACAATTAAATCTACTTTACTAAATTACATTTAAATTTATAGTTTATCTTTAATGGTGAATACAACCTATGATATTAGGGTTAATGTCATTTGAATGAATGTAAGGCATACTTCTTGGGTTTTATAGAGTCAGGTATAGATCAATTCTAGGGTCTGTCATAGTAGGTTAAAATACTAAAATTTGAGTTGTGAGTTCCACTAGTAAACATTGATACTAATTGTAGGGTTTGTATGGTTCCAATTTAAAAATTTCTAAATTTGCTAAAATTGTTTACCTTTAGCTCAAGACATTACACCTCCAATACATGTGTATTATTTATTTTATAAGTTTTGACACATTTATCTATTAAAAAAAAGGATTGTTTTATGCTTCATTCTATGCACATTCAAATAAGATTTTTTTTTGATTGGTTTTGTGCAAGTTATATGATGTGTATGCTTAATGATATAATTTATAGGATCTATTCACTTTAGAAAACCAAAAAAATAATATTCAATAAAAATATTAAAAATATATAGAACTTATAGTACTCACTCTAGGATATATTTCCACCACTTAATTTCTAAAAAATTACAAGTAATTTTAAAAAAAGGGGGCACACATCAAAAACTATGTCATATTTTAGTGATAAAAATAGGAAGATTTTTACACATGTGTTCACAATTTCACTACCATTGCCTAAATTATTATAAAATATATTTAGTGGTTTAGAAACTAGATTTAGAGCACTATAATTCTTGCTCTTATTACATCTTCAAAATTTTAGTGCGCACATCTCAAATTATTCATACAAGTTCATCTCTAGTTGATTTTAAAAAAATGGCCACTTTTGATCCCAATTTTGTCCCCCATTTCCTTGCACTTACTAGGTGATTTTTTTTGGAATGTAAGGTCTCTCAAACTTGTAATCTAAATATTCAATTCTTAATATTTTTTACATTTTTTTGTGTTGTCTTTTTTTCCCTTTCATTTCCCCTTGGAAAATTTAGTAACCCAATTTGGAGTGTAATTTTTTTCTTCATATGAGGATGTGGAAATCTCACTTGATTTTTTCTTATTTGGATATGTGTTAATGTTTTGGGAGGTTTGTAAAAGCATCTTATTATGAGGGTTATATATATGATACATTCTTATGATGTGTGTAAGCACATAAGACGAAGACTACATTAGAGTCTTGAATCACCTTATGATAGTTTCAACAATTGAAATGAACAATCTAATACATGGAAGAATAAGTATAAAATTGGATTCCCAAGTTTGAAGATGATAGAATGTAAGGAATTTATGCTATTAATAGGCATGGGAATCTTAGACCAAGGGAGGTGTTTTTTCTTAGTCCAATTAATTTGGGTATCGTACTTCTCTTGGTTTGTAACTAGTTTATGAAATCATCCCACAATTTCATCTTGTAATTATTATATAAATTTTAGCTTGGTCTAGGATATTGTATATTTTTTTTTGAAGGTTTTATTAGTATTCAAAGTATTGCAAAAATTCAAGGAGAAAATTTGTATTGTTGCAAATCTTTAGAGGATTAATACAAGATTTATATCCCCTTATGTGCTCTTTTTTCTCACTAGGGTTTCTCCATATGTATCTAGTTATGATTTGCATCTCTTTTATGGATATTTATATTTTAATTTTGTTATGTAGGAAAAGTGATCATATATCTAACTAGGATTAGCTACTTTTCACTTACAAACCATTAGAATTCAGATTGGCAAGGATATGAGCTTAACTTGCAACGTAAAAGGAGAGCCAATCAACCTTGGATCTAAATTCTTTGAGGGTTTAAAAATTGATTTTTGATGAAATACAATGACGCAAGTAGTTAACTATGAAAATGCACTATTTTGAGATGAATACAAACAAGCTAGAAATTGATAACTAAAATTTAAGACCAGAAATGGGTAGAGCAGCTATTAGTGTACATGAGGTTCAAATTTGAGCCTAATTGGGTGGAAAAGGGTCCCAAGAATGCCATAGTCTAGGGATTTAAAACCAAAAACTGATTTCACAAGCCTCAAGTCCTTGTTCTATGGCTTCTTCCTTTTGGATGTTATTGTCAGATCTTCGTCTATTACTGAGATAATCGAGTTTCTGTATCTTGTCAAGTTGTAAGGCTTGAATGTATAAATGAGAAAATTGTCTTCAATCTCCTTCCAATATTCTTTAGATATGTAACCTACACCTTCAAAAGGAGAGGAAGGGTTGTGCTATATATGGTCTTTTCCTAGTCAAACCTTGTGTTGGTATTTCTACCTTCACAATGGAAAAATTGATGATAAAGAGAGCTTATCCTTTTGAGGGATATGGGATAAATGATAATGGAGTAATGAAGTGACAACTTGTTTGAACTCACCACTCAGATTTGATCTCCTTAATGGAATAGTGACATGCTCATCATATTCAAGGATTGATTGTAGTTTGGCTTGATTTGATTTGATGACCTACAAGTGTTAGTAGAAATAAATAAAATGCATCTAAACATGAACATAAACTCAAATAACATATGAAATGATGCTTGAATGATGAAGTGTTGCAATAATCTTGAAAATTCTTCTCTTGAAATTGTCCTTGACTAATTTTAGGATCTTCAATAAATTCTCAATAATTCCCTCCTTTCTTCTCTAAGATTTCAAATGATAAAATGACTAGGTATTCATATGAAAAATTTGGGTGAAGCCACAATAGTGGTTTACAATTTTATGGAGGAAGGAAAACTGAGAAAAATTGACCCCATGGCAAAAAAATTGGTTTTAGGGGTTCGAATGAACCTACAAGTTCGACCCAACCAAAAAGGGGTTCGACCGAACTAGGATTCGAGCGAACCCATTAATCACTGGGCCCAAATTTCCCGCCCAAAAAACAAAATAAAAATGCATATTGAAGGGGCTTCGACTGAACCCTGGTTCGCTCGAACCCCTGGGGGTTCGCGAGAACCCCCCTTTTCCTTGATCTTTGACCTTGTTCACAAAAAACCTATTTTTTTTACACTTCGAAGCTCGGGTTGAGGATGAAAATGGAGGAGTCTTTACAAACCCAACTAGAATTAGGTAGTCCTCGGAGAGCTATCCAATGAATATAATTTTAATATGTTTTAGTTTTATTATGTATTTTTTTTTAGTGTTTTACTAAACATAGGTTTTCATCGAAAATGAAGGTCTTTGTTCTGCACATGTGGAAAAATACAGATTATCAAAAATAAAATTAAAAATATGAGTGCACCAAATATTGAAGTCCTTGATCCAAGAAAAATAAAATTGAATTTCGATATATAGAAAAAAAAGTTATGCATTATACAGGCTGCTTATTCGAATTGTAATTGGTTTGACTTCAAAACTTGATTAAAGAAAAATATTCAATAAAAATTATCTAACCAAGTGGAAGCACTAGATATCAGAGTTACAAATCTAAATTCGAAAGAATTAGAATTTTATCCTTCATGGAAAAAAGGTTATGCGTTATATGGTGTGCGTCACTTTTTAAAAATGTTGTTTTATGAAAAAAATCAATTTTCATGGGAGATGGAAAAAGAAATGCAATCTGATTCCAAAAATTTTGAAATTTTTTTTTTAGAATCTAGAGACAAAATGTGACAAGACTCTAGTTTGCATCATCTTCAAATTCCTCACGGTTTAGCCGCTATAGGTGCCTGAATGTGAATATTTAGTTAAAAATAATAATTTAAGTGTCCAGTTTGGCCAAAAATTGTAAACCACTATTGTGGGATCACCTAATTCTTCTAATTTCCTAAAAATTAAATCTTGATACTTGATAATTAGGATTTAAATTTTAAATAATAAATTACCAACATCGACATATTTAAATTTGGGGCCATTTTAAGGGGATAAGGGTGCCAAGGGCTCCCTTCTCTAGATCTACTTTTTCATGATTTGAAGTGTTGGGGGAAAAATAGTAAATACATACTTTGATCTTAAGTAGTTGATTTTGCAATAAATGTTTAAAATGGGCCATGAAATGCATAATTTAGGAAATTAGGTGCATACATAGGTGTATGATAGAAAAATGGATCATTGACATTTTCATGGTCTTTTAGGTCTTTCTCTCATGATGCTTGATCTATTTTTCTTTGATTTAAGGTTGCAATGTAACTTCTGCATTCACATTAGGTCTTGAATATTCAAATTATGATGTCTTGTGAAGGTGTTGTGAAGTGTTGTAACACATTTCTACACTTTTCTAGACTCTTCTCATTATAATTCACCTAAAAAACAACTTTTTATCACTTATCAAGTCCTATTCTAAAGTGTTGTAAAGTCTTGTAACAAGCTTTCATACTTTTCTAGGCTTGGTATCACTATTTACACCTTTCTTATGCAAGTTATTTGACCCCTTTATGCACTCATAAGTCTTAATTAAGTGTATTTTTGAATGTAAACTCGACAAACAACATTAAATGCAACTTAATTCCCGACACCCACTTACAAGCCTAGAGTGGGACCCATTAGCCATGGGTGGCGAATGAGTCCCTCTTGGCTCCAAATTCAAAATAATTCAATTTTTTTTTCAGGTTTTTATTCAAAAAGACCTTATGTCGACCTGTGATGTTGTATTATTGGGTAATTAGGGCATAAGTGTGTATAAATAAGTGTTTTTCTATCCATTTTACTCCTAATTCATCTTATTCATTCAAGCATTCAATCATCCATTCAATCATCTCATTCAAGCATTGGAGCATCAAAGAATCATTCAATCAAGTAATTATCAAGCACCTTGGAGCAACCATTGGCATATCTTTAGACTTCTTCAACAAGGTTTTGGTGAGTTTAGGACACTTTCATGCTGTTTATTCATCATTTCCTTCTTCATTTCATTTCATTTCTTTATCAAGGGTTTGATTACCAAAGTGGGATTTGACCAAGGCAAATTCCTATACTCTAACCCTTAACGATTTTTCCCCTTTTGCATGTGTGTTTGTAGAATTTGTATACAGATTTATCGTGTTGAAAAGTGGTCAAGAAGTCAACAAAGTGTTTTAAGTCAACCAAACCCTAATTCAAGCTTGAAGACAACCTATAGTCCCATTTTTTGTAGATTTGACTCCATCAACGTGACAAGAAGACAAGTGCAGATTTGGACCTACAAAATTGACTCTTGAATTTGTCAATTTTTGGAGGACTGATTCACCATCAGTGGCGAATGAGTCCCACTTGTAGGCTGGAAAAGTTAATTTTTTCAAAATCTAGTTCCCAATAGTCGGAACGCAGTTTCAGTTGTTTTTACCAGTAGGAGAACTGATTCACCATCAGTGGCGAATGAGTCCCACTAGTGATCAACAGTGATTTCTGTCAGTTTTCAAAACCTTCTAGGACTAACATTCAACTTCCAGGTGCACACATCCTAAGTTACAACTTTCTGTTTGATTCTATTTACTTTTTTGTTTCTCTTTAGGTCTTTCACAAACATCACTGTGTTTTCAAACATTGCACATTTCATTAGTTTTGCATTCATAATCAATCAATTTCATCACTTAGTTGCATTTAGATCATTTCATTTAGTCATAATTCCATCCTACATACTTTAGTTTGAGTGAACGACCTCAATTTTAGTGTTTTATCTCGCTCCTTTTAGGTGAAAAACCCTAAGAGTGCAAGAGAAGTCCATAGAACAACAAAAAAATTGATGGTTCATTTTGGTGAACTTGCATATTGAGAAAATTATCTTTCTTATTTTCATTATATTTACATCCTAGGACTCATAGCATTAGTCTTTGCATTAGCTTTATCCTAGGCATTATCACCTTGCATTAGTGAATATCTTGTTTAGATTTCATTTTTGCATCCCAAAACATTACAAAAACTGAAATTATGCATCTACACCCATTTTTCATCAAGTAAAGACATAAAAATCACTTTAAATTTTTTGAAAAACATAAAAAAATCTCATACCTGGAATCATTCGCCACCCTAGGCGAATCAGTCCAAGTGCACATTTTACAAGGCATTTTTAGGCATTTTCTAGGCATTTATTGCATTTTAGTTTTCTATTGTTGTTTTTCTGTTTTAGTTTACAATTTTTTTGTTATTTGCATTTTAAACCCCTAGATTGCATTGCATTTGCATCCACCTCATCTTTTGTGGTACTTGTATGAGTGTTTGGTGCCCTATTGATAATACTTTAGTGAGAAGAAGTTCCTGACTCATGGCTTCCTGCGATAGCAGTTTCGTTGTGGACCTTGGGATCTCAAGAGATCCTAGTCTTGGTATGGAAAATGGTGCATTAGGTGTGAATACTACCACTAGTACACCTTTACCTTCACATACAATGCATGTTGACACACAAACCAATTAGATTCCGCAAGATAAGGTCATTAACATTCATGAGGATTTTGCACATTTGCAACAAGATTTATGTCTTGAAAACATTTCCACCACTACCATACCTGCCATAGAAAACCTTCATCACTTGAT
Organism: Sequoia sempervirens; assembly: GCA_007258455.2. Taxonomy (NCBI): domain Eukaryota; kingdom Viridiplantae; phylum Streptophyta; class Pinopsida; order Cupressales; family Cupressaceae; genus Sequoia; species Sequoia sempervirens. The sequence goes on from VDFB02322104.1 coordinate 23,983, forward strand.
TGAAAGTGATGATGGCTTACAAGTTATGAAACAAATTGTTGAGATATACCAAAAACATACTTCTTTCACCTCTAACACATCTCAACCAACAAACACACTGGTTACCCAAGGAGGATCTCACATTCCTCCTCCTTCTACTGTGGCATCCATACCCACCTATACCACTCCTCCAGTTACAACAACCATGCAATAGGTTAGTCATGTGACTCCTTTCTCTATTCCAACTAGCATTCCTAGTTATTTTGTGGCATCAAATGTTCCATCTTCTATCTTCACCCCTCTTAGTTTCCTCTTCACTTCTCCTAACATTACATACACTCCATCACCATTCTCTCTTCCACCTCATACCACTTACACTGACCTCCTCATTACACAACTCTTTAACACTATTTCCTCCATGCAACAAAAAATATCCACCATAAGCCGAAGTCAAAATGCTTCACCCACATATCATGTTCGTAGTAGCCCCTTATCTTTAGAGATCTTAAGAACACCAATGCCACAAGGAATTGAGATGCCTAGGTTTGAGAAGTACGAAGGTAAAGGAGACCCTACTAATCATGTTAATGCCTATACAACATTGTGCAGTGATTTTGTCCTTGATGATAAGCTATTAGCCAAACTATTGCCTAGGACCTTAAAAGACACTGCATTGGAGTGGTTTTCAAACTTACCCAATCATTTAATCCAATCATTTAATGAGCTTGTTGATGCCTTTCTAAGTCATTTCCAAGTCCATATGATCCCCAAAGAGACAATGGTTGATTTAATGAGATGTGAGAAAAATGCGGATGAAAAAGTAACTAATTTCATTTCATGTTATTAGCCATTGTATGCTCAAGTAGATGTCAAGATTCTTGATTCACATCTTCAAAAGATGTTTATCAAAAAATTGCACACTCACAGGTTCAGGATAGGTTGAATATGATGAAATTTCCTTCATTCATGTATTTATGCACAACCTGTTGTGACTATCACAACTCGGTTACTAGTTGTGATTCAAAGTCCACTTCTAGTTGAGCTAAGAAGTCTAAACAAAGCAGCTAAAACAACTCACAAAACTTTAGAAAAACAAACAAAGGCTTCTTATAGTTCAATTTTCCACCCCCACAACCAACTCAACCAATGCCTAATCAAGTGGCCACTGTTAAAGCAACGGTGCCCTTTATCTATGGGGACTCGAAGAGACAATTTACCCCCTTACCCGATACTCTCCATAACACAATGAATCGACTGCTACAAGAAAAAATGATCACTTTACATACTGTTAAACCACTTGATACTACCAAGCATTTACCACCCTCCTTTAAACCAAATGCTTATTGTCATTTTCATCGCCAAAATGGACATGACACCAAACAATGTAAGCGTCTAAAAAACTTAGTTCAAGACCTCATTGATTTTGGTTGTTTGTCCATTGTGGGTGTCAACGATCAAGGAAATTAGTTTGTTGCACCCCCCTGTCAGAATTTAAAAATATTTACCAATCCTAGGCCTAAACACAGTGTTTCATTTGTCAAAGCTAGTGATACTTCAAACACTCATGTGATGAACATTGATATAAATAATGAACAACATGATATTACTCCAAATGTTACCCAAGTTAATCCTATGGATGGACTCGTGGGTATGATAAACACTATTCCTCAAGTAAGAACCCAACCAAAAAATCTCTTGATATTACTTTTTCTTCTCATGATATACTTACAAATCTTCCCAATGGTCCTTTTTACATAGCCATCCGCATCTATGATAAGCCCACTAATGGGATATTAATAGATCCCGCCTGTGGCGAGAATGTGATCACGAAAGAATTTTTAGTATTATATGAGCTTTATCAAGAAGATTATGATAAACCAACTGCATGGATTAAAACACATACTGGTTTTGCGTTCCCTATGACTAGATCGATCGTACTCCCATTACAAATAGGACCTAAGGAATTGGATGTAACATTTTCTATCATTCCACAATCAGATCAATTTCATCTGTAGCTAGGTCATCCTTGGCTTCGCTTGATGAAAGTTATCCCTTCCGTTGTTCACAAATGTTTGAAGTTTCTGCATGACAATGAGATATTTACCATACACCATAGTGATTTTAATCCATTGTCTTCTAAAGGTAATTTCTCCTTAGAATCCTTTTGGCCTGAACCTATGGAACCCATCACCCCTTGCAAGGACTTCGTTTTCATTGCCTATCAAAAGTTCAAAGCCAAACGAATAGCCAAATTGTCTCTTCGTCCGATGTCCCCGTCCACTTCCACTACTCCCATGTTAGATGAGAAAATGCTTCAGCCTAAGTCTGAACCTGAACAAACAATGCAACCTCACACACAACCAACAAAAAACACTTAACCTTCATCGTCCAAATGCCCAAGAGATTGTGAAACCAACCCTGTCATGCCTCCTCACATTAAACAAGTTTATAAAGACAAAGAGAAAGTGATTGACCCGTATCCTTTGGTTCCTTCCATTCCTCCTCCTTAGGAAGAAAAGGAGCCTATGGTGGATCAACCCACTCTTACACCTCAACAACTTCAAAATAGAATTAAACGAAAGTGCAGTGCTAGGGAGCGTAGGTGTCATCGTCATCTCCTTGCTCGTCAGTTACAAATAGAAGCAAATAAGGAAAACCAATCCCCACCTTTAACAGAAGCAATACCCAATCACCCTCATCCTCTTGACCTATAAAAAGATAGTACGTATGATACAATTGTCACAACAAAATGATTTGATACAACAACCACAACTCTTGATACATCCTTCATTGGAAATTACCCTCTGTCCTCCCATCGTGATTAATTTAGATGATGATGATGATGAGGAGGAGATATCTAAATTCTTTATGTTCATCCTCCATGTGCTTAAATGATGAATCTCCTACACCAAATGAAGAACTTGACACTTCCCCTAGTTCGACACTTACAATTCTTCCTTTGGAAAGTCAACCACCCTCGTAATACACTGAACATGACTGGGAGGTAGATGACTTGTTAGATGGTTGACTTGCATTTTCCTTGCTATCCTTTGTCATTTTAATTTTTTCTTTCTCCTTTGCACTTGTTTGTGTGTATCATATTCCACTATAATGTGCGTTGATATTTTCTCTCTGTTTGTGCACTTTCTCCATTTGTATCTCTATTCTTCTATATGTCATACATTTTACTCTTTATTCTTCACCTTTTATTTTGTATTTTTCCTTTTTGGAATGATGCAAAGCGTAGAGATGCCCTATGTATCTTCCATGTTGACCCAAATGGTCCATTTTACTTTTTACTTTGTCTTTTTCTTGTGTTTTTCCTTTTGGGGATGATGCAAGGCATTGAGTCCAAAATACATCTCCTTCATGTTGACCCAAAATATTTTCCTTTTCTTTTTCCTTTTCATTTTCTTTTCGCTTTTGTTTTCCTTTTAGGGATGATGCAAAGCATTGAGAACACAATGTCTCCTCCATGTTGACCCAAAATGGACTTTATTTTTCTTTAATTTTTTCTCTCTTTGTGTCATTCTTCCAGTTCTATGTGTTTTGGGGATGATGACAATTTTAAGCTCTTTAATCAAAACATTGTAGCAACAAACATACTGACCCAAAATCCATAGATCCCTTATGTGTTTGGTGTGTTCCTTTCTGGGGGGAAATTCTGCCTTTATTTTGTTTTCTTTTTCATTTACATGAAGCAACCTTACTCGAAAATGTATTACCTGGCATAGGGGCTTTCCAAGTTGGCTCTCATGTCTTGTTTTCTTCTTGCATTTTTCCTTCGCTACTTTAAAGTAATTACTCATAGACTGGTGTGTATCAATTCCTTTAAAGTGGGGGGCATACATTGGAATTAATCATTTGCATTCTTGATTCTTAGTGCAGTCTTGTCACTTCATACGATGTGTTTGTCACTTTGTGGATGAAATTGGGTGTGATGTCCTTCATAAGCGTGATCTATCTTAGCATATTGCACTCCTCTTAGAGGCTTGATTTGACGCACTGCATCCCCTAAGTTGTGAATATTCTATTCTTTGATTGGTCCTCTCTTAGAGACATTAGACACAATGCTCCCTAAGTGATAGACCTCACATGAACTTAACAAGACTCATTTGAAAATCCTTAATTACATTTTACATTTTTTGCATTAATATGGCCACCTTGCATAACGCAACTTGCATGCCTATGGTACCACTGTTTGTTCATGAGTTCTAAGCATACGAAGCTCTGCTTGTCTCATGAAGCATGAACTAAAATTTTCCTTTGTGGCACCTTGTTAAAGTTATTAGGAGGTATAAATTTGATATGGTTGAGTGGGAAGCCCATTCTGAGTCACGAATTTCCCCACAACCACCTATTTTTTTGTGAGTACATGCCACTCGAGTGTATGTTTCTCACCTTTTGGGCCTTCTCACCATGTGGATCACCATGAGTTTTGTCGCCCCAAAGTGAGTATGCATTTTCTTTTTCGGACAAACAACTTAGATCTGATTCACAACTAGTTGAACAAACGATCAAAGCTTGATCAGATTTTTCCTTTTCTTTTTACCCTTCTTTCTTTCTCTTTCACACATGTGTGTTCCTTTGTTCTTATGTTTAGTTTGCCATGGGATTTTCATCCTGGGGGCTTGATCATCCCTCTTGATCATTGATATTCCATCTTGCTAGCATAAGTGCATTTGGACCTCCCTCTCAATATATATGGCTACTTTAGTGTGAGTTTAAAGAAAATTCATTCTCTCACTAAAGTGGGGGCTAAATGTACCATAGAAAAATGGATCATTGAAATTTTCATGGTCTTTTAGGTCTATCTCTCATGATGCTTGATCTATTTTTCTTTGATTTAATGTTGCAATGTAATTTCTGCATTCACATTAGGTCCTGAATATTCAAATTATGATGTCTTGTGAAGGATTTGTGAAGTGTTGTAACACATTTCTACACTTTTCTAGACTCTTCTCATTATAATTCACCTAAAAATCACCTTTTTATCACTTATCAATTCCTATTCTAAAGTGTTGTAAAGTATTGTAACAAGCTTTCACACTTTTCTAGGCTAGTTATCACTTTTTACACCTTTCTTATGCTTTATTTGACCCCTTTATGCACTCATAAGTCTTAATTAAGTGTATTTTTGAATGTAAACTCGACAAAAAACATTAAATACAACTTAATTCCTGACACACACTTACAAGATTAGAGTGGGACCCATTCGCCATGGGTGGCGAATGAGTCCCTCTTGGCTCCACATTCAAATTAATTCAAAATTTCCTTCAGGTTTTTATTCAAAAAGACTTTATGTTGGCTTGTGATGTATTATTGGGTAATTAAGGCATAAGTGTGTATAAATAAGTGTTTTTCTATCCATTTTACTCCTAATTCATCTTATTCATTCAAGCATTCAACCATCCATTCAATCATCTCATTCAATCAAATAATTATCAAACATCTTGAAGCAACCATTGGCATATCTTCAGACTTCTTCAACAAGGTTTTGGTGAGTTTAGGACACTTTCATGTTGTTTATTCATCATTTCCTTCTTCATTTCATTTCATTTCTTTATCAAGGGTTTGATTACCAAAGTAGGATTTGACCAAAGCAAATTTCTATACTCTAACCCTTAACCATTTTCCCCCTTTTGCATGTGTGTTTGTAGACTTTGTATGCAAATTTATCAAGAAAATAGGTGTTGAAAAGTGGTCAATAAGTCAACAAAGTGTTTCAACTTAACCAAACCCTAATTCAAGCTTGAAGACAACCTATCACTCGTTTGCTGTAGATTTGACTCTGTCAACCCGACAAGAAGACAAGTGCAAATTTGGACCTATAGAATTGACTCTTGAATTTGCAGATTTTTGGAGGAGGACTAATTCGCCATCAATGGAAAATGAGTCCCACTTGTAGGCTGGAAAAGCTTAATTTTTTAGAATCCAGTTCTCGATAGTTGAAAAGTAGTTTCAGGTGTTTTTACGATTAAGAGGACTGATTTGCCATCATTAGCGAATGAGTCCTGGCTCTGGTGATCAACAGTGATTTTTTCCAATTTTTAGAACCTTCCAAAATCAACATTCAACTTCTAGGTGCACATATCCTGAGTTACAGCTTTCTGTTTGATTCTATTTACATTTTTGTTCATCTCTTTAGGTATTTTGCAAACATCACTGTGTTTTCAAACATTGCACATTTCATTAGTTTTGCATTCATAATCAATCAATTTCATCACTTAGCTGCATTTAGATCATTTCATTTAGTCATAATTCCATCTTTCATAATTTAGTTTGAGTGAACCACCTCAATTTTAGTGTTCTATCTCTCTCCTTTTAGGTGAAAAACCCTAAGGGTGCAAGAGAAGTCTATAGAGCAACACAAAAATTGATGGTTCATTTTGGTGAACCTGCATATTGAGCACATTATCTTTTTTTTTTTGCATTGAATTTACATCCTAGGACTCATAGCATTAGTCTTTGCATTATTTTTGCATCCTAGGAATTATCACCTTGCATTAGTGAATATCTCATTTAGATTTCATTTTTGCATCCCAAAACATTACAAAAACTGAAATTCTACATCCACACCTTCATTTTTCATCTGAAACACACAAAAATCACTTTAAATTTTCTAAAAAACATAAAAAAATCTCATACCTGGACTCATTCACCACCCTGGGTGAATCAGTCTAGCTGCACATTTTACATTGCATTTTCATGCATTTTCTAGGCATTTATTGCATTTTAGTTTTCTATTGTTATTTTTCTATTTCAGTTTATAGAATTTTTGTTATTTGCATTTTGAACCCCTAGATTGCATTGCATTTGCATCCACCTCATCTCTTGTGGTACTTGTATGAGTGTTTGGTGCCCTATTGATAATACTTTAGTGAGAAGAAGTTCCAAACTCATGGCTTCTTGTGATATCACTTTTGTTGTGGACCTTGGGATCTCAAGAGATCCTACTCCTGGTATGGAAAATGGTGCATTAGGTGTGAATACTACCACTAGTACACCTTTACCTTCACATACTGTAATGCATGTTGACACACAAACCAATTAGATTTCGCAAGATAAGGTCATTAACATTCATGAGGATTTTGCACATTTGCAACAAGATTTATGTCTTGAAAACATTTCCACCACTACCATACTTGCCATATAAAAAATTCATCACTTGATTGAAAGTGACGATGGCTTACAAGTTATGAAACAAATTGTTGAGATATACCAAAAACATACTTCTTCCACCTCTAACACATCTCAACCAATGAAAATAGTGGTTACCCAAGGAGGATCTCACATTCCTCCTCCTTCAACTGTAGCATCCATACCCACCTATAACACTCCTCATGTTACAAGAACCATGCAAAAGGTTAGTCATATGACTCCTTCTTTCGAACGCTATTCCAACTAGCATTCCTAGCTCTTTCATGGCATTGAATGTTCCATCTGCTACCTTCACCCCTCTTAGTGTCCTCTTCACTTCTCCTAACATTACATACACTCCATCACCATTCTCTCTTCCAGCTCATACCACTTACACCTACCCCCTCATTACATAACTCTTTAACACTGTTTCCTTCGTGCAACAACAAATATCTAGCATAAGCCAAAGTCAAAATTCTCCACCCACATATCATGTTCGTAGTAACCACTTATCTTTAGAGATCTTAAGAAAATTGATGCCACAAGGAATTGATATGCCTAGGTTTGAGAAGTACGGAGGTAAAGGAGACTATACTAATCATGTCAATGCCTATACATCCTTGTCCTAGGACCTTAATGATAATCTATTAGCCAAACTATTTCCTAGGACCTTAAAAGGCACTGCATTGGAGTGGTTTTCAAACTTACCCAATCATTCAATTTGATCATTTAATGAACTTGTTGATTCCTTTATAAGTCATTTCCAAGTCCATATGACCCCCAAAAAGACAATGGCTGATTTAATGAGATGTAAGAAAAATATAGATGAAAAAGTATCTGATATTATTTCAGGTTATCAGTCATTCTATGCTCAAGTAGATGTCAAGATTCCCGATTCACATATTCAAAAGATGTTTATCAAAAAATTGCACACTCACCTTCAGGATAAGTTGACTATGATGAAATTTCCTTCATTCATGCATTTATGTACAAACCTTTGTGACTATCACAACTCGGTTACTAGTCGTGATTCAAAGTCCACTTCTAGCTGAGCTAAGAAGTCTAAACAAAGCAGCTAAAATAACTCACAAAACTTTAGAAAACCAAATAGAGGATTCTTACAGTTCAATCCACCTCCCCCACAACCAACTCAACTGGTGCCTAATCAAGTGGCCGCTATTAAAGCAGCAGTGCCCTTTATCTGTGGGGACCCAAAGAGACAATTTACCCCCTTACCCGATACTCTCCATAACACAATGAATCAACTGCTACAAGAAAAAATGATCACTTTACCTAATATTAAACCAATTGATACTACCAATACTTTACCACCCTCCTTTAAACCAAATGCTTATTTTCATTTTCATCGCCAAAATGGACATGACACCAAACAATGTAAGCATCTCAAACACTTAGTTCAAGACCTCATTGATTCTAGTCGTTTGTCCATTGCGGGTGTCAATGAGCAAGGCAATAACTATGTTGCATCCCCCAATCAGAACTTACAAATCTTTACCAATCCCATGCGTAGACACAATGTTTCATTTTTCATTGAAGCTAGTGAACCTTCAAACACTCATGTGATGAACATTGATACAAATAATGAACAACATGATATAACTCCAAATGTTACCCAAGTTAATCCTATGGATGAACTCATGGGTACGATAGATTTTGTCCCTTGTAAGGGCTCAACTAAAAAATCTCTTGATATTACTTTTTCTTCTCATGATATACTTAAAAAGCTTCCTGATGGTCTTCTTTACATAGCCAGCCGCATCTATGATAAGCCCAACCATTTTCCCCCTTTTGCATACATGTGTTTGCAGACTTTGTATGTAGATTTATCAATCAAATATGTGTTGAAAAGTGGTCAACAAGTCAACAAAGTGTTTCAAGTCAATCAAACCATAATTCAAGATTGAAGACAACCTATAACCCATTTTCTGCAGATTTGACTCCATCAACCCGACAAGAAGACAAGTGTAGATCTGGACCTACACAATTGACTCTTGAATTTGTCAATTTTTGGAGGACTAATTCACCATTAGTGGCGAATGAGTCCCACCTATAGTCTAGAAAAGTTGATTTTGTTAGAATCCTGTTCCCGACAGTTGGAAAGCAGTTTCATGTGTTTTTACCAGTAGGAGGATTGATTTTCCATTAGTGGAAAATGAGTCCCACTCGTGATCAATAGCGATTTCTGCTAGTTTTCATAACCTTCCAAGATCAACATTCAACTTCCAAGTGCACACACATCCTAAGTTACAACTTTCTGTTTGATTCTATTTACATTTTTGTTCATCTCTTTGGGTCTTTTGTAAATGTCACTGTGTTTTCAAACATTGCACATTTCATTAGTTTTGCATTCATAATCAGTCAATTTCATCACTTAGTTGCATTTAGATCATTTCATTTAGTCATAATTCCATCTTGCATACTTTAGTTTGAGTGAACCACCTCAATTTTAGTATTCTATCTCTCTCCTTTTAGGTGAAAAATCCTAAGAGTGCAAGAGAAGACCTTATAACAACACAAAAATCCATGGTTCAATAGGTCCAAGCACATAGGAGGGAGAAAAATATATTGTGAAATTTTCAAGGGTGACAATTTACGACACTACAAATTCTTAATTTATCATGGCTTATGTACTTGGATGCTTTAAGTTTACATGTTTTCTCTTGTTAGATATATCATGTTTTTATATATGAGAGAGCTAATAAATCATTATGAAGGTTCTAGTAGCAACAAGAAACTTTGAGTTGATATTTTTTAGTCATTTACCTAGAGAAAGCCACCTGAGCAAGAGGGACTAGGTCATTCTATTATATATATTGTTGTCTTTGGCTACATCAGCCAAGTCATTAGGTTTGGTATATTTTTAGGTTAAATATTTCTTCTCTTACATAGCATTCCAATATTCTTCCTTAACTAATTATATGGGGCTTTTACTTACATAAGATTAAGAGATTAACATGTATGAGAGGATAATCCTTAATTTTATGATCAAGGGATTTTCATTTAAAATAGGTGTTCTTGAATTATATATCACTCTATGTGAAAGGTAGAGGGTGATACATTTAATCTCTAGATATTATTTTATATTAGAGGATATTTCCACCTTAATACAAATTCATCAATGGATGTGAACTTGGAATATATCTTTTTCAAATAAAGAAGGGTACTAGATTTGATCTCTTGATATTATTTTAGATTAGAGGAGGTTTACACCTTAATATGAATTCATCTGCGGATATGAGGGGAATATATATTTTCCAAATCAAGAAGGGTACTAAATTCAATCTATAGATATTATTTTAGATTAGAGAAGGTTTACACCTTAATACAAATTTATAGGTGGATATGAGTAGAATATATATTTTCCAAATTATTAAATATATAATACCTTACATGTTAGATTTATTTTCCTAACAAAGACCAAAGAGGCATTGTGAGATCTATAATATCAACTTAAATGGAGAATTTAAGCACATCTTGTTTATAGAAATTAAATTCATGGGTCCAATAAGATAAAACAAAAAGGTTGTGTCACATAGAGTGGTTTATAAGCATGTGCACCACTAGAGTTCTCTAATATAAAACTAGGAAAATCCCTTGTTAATATTACATGGTTTTAATAATCTTGATGCATTTGAGGCTTCTAGGTAATAAGAGATTACTTTAAGGGAACAATGACTAGCATCATGATTATTTAAAATATATTTCTCACACTGGATTGGCAATCAAAGTCAACATATTTATAAAGAAATATATGAGTATATATTGTTACCTCATCATAGACCTTGGGTAAAAAAATCAAGTTCTCTAAATGGTTTTGTCTTGTCTTTCATTCAAAACTAAATTTATAGAATGTAGAGCAAGAGACACATCTTTATACTCAATCCACCTTAAGGGAGGGATTGCATGTAAAATTAATGCAAGAATCATATAGTATCTTGTGCAAAGGGTATGGAAAAATGAGAAGGGTCAAACAGTAAACTCTATGAAATGCTAAAGCTATATAAATAAATTTGCACACTCTATAGTAGATCTTTCATAAGTACACTCTATATTTTCATATCAACATAATGATATAATAAATTCTCCCACCTTAATGAGTTATTACATTTGCAAAATCTCTAATTATTCTAAGCATGTCAATTAGGAGATTAATATTTATAATTTTATTTTTTATATAAGAGTGGCATTTGATTGGAGAGGCTTCATTAAGGAGAGATAAGATAAAAATTACACACATGTTCCTCACTTAGAGGACTTCTAGAAGTGTGCACATGAGAAAAATGTGAGGAATTTTTTTAAAGTTATTGTATATCCAATTAGAAAATTTAATTTATTCAATCTGCCAAAAGATCTTGAAAGGGACATTGAAGAAGTGCGGTCATCTACATTTGAAGAATATTGACACATAATCCAAAAGAAGTACAAATTTTTATCAAAAAATTATAAGAGTAGTGGGAAAATAAAGGAGATGATGATATTAGGAGTTCCTCAATGCCATAGTAACTAACACAATATTCAATAATGAATATTTTTTGAAAATTCTCACAATACTAGAGAATCATCTATTCATAGAGTGATATGCATTTTATACTACTCTATAAAACTTCATTTGAAGGATAACCTACTATAATGATAAGCCTTATCAAGTAATATTTTTAATTGAAATGAAATTTTTATTTCTTGTTGACATGCAATTTTGTAACCCAATACTTTAGAACCCTATATATACAAGTGCAATATTGGAGAAACTTGATAGTAAATTTTTCCATGCTTTGTACAAATAATTATGGTTCAATTCTTGTGTGTATTGAATGATGAAATTGTTATGATATATGAAATTTTATTATTCATATGCATATGCTATTCTTATGTGTGTGATTTTATAAACTAAATAAACATTAATAGTTTATTATAAGGTTTATAATGTGATTGTTATTAATTTAGGTGTTTACATACAATTTCTAGTTTGTGAAATCTATCTAGAGGTGTGTATGTGTATGTGTTAGCTTGGTTTCATTGTTGGTTATAAAAGATAAAATATCCCATATAAAATTTAGTGGTCTCCTAATTTTTAGTTTCAAAATCATCCACTTATGAAGAATCCTTGGGTTCATGCTTTAATATTTTTAAAAAGGGGATAAAAACCCCCCTAGAAATTTTCTCTAGAGCTACTATGAATATATTCTCATATAATAACATAAAGTATAAATTTTATCTTTCTACTTAATATTTTGAAAGTTTTGTTATAGTTATAGAAGCCATTTTGGTTAATATGATTAAAAAATTTGTATTAGATCCTACAAAACTTAGTGAAAAGACTAGAAATGGTATGCAAATATTTTCGTTTAAAATTACAATCCTTCTCATAGGTATCATTGGATTTCAACTCATTTACACATGGTTCCCACATTGATTCAAGGGTGGTATTCATAGTCACTAGTGTCATTTTGACAACACACCTATTTCAAACCATATGGTCAATAGTGTTGGAGCCTAAATTGGCTTGCTTTGCTTGGTGTCTTCTTCTTCAAGGCCTCCCCATTGGTTTCAAATTATCACATTTGAGCATTTGTGATCTTCGATTCCTTTTTTATGGACATAAATAGTCTCTCAAGCATATCTTTTGGTTTTCTCCTAGATTTCAAGATGTTTGGGTTTGGATACTTTACTTATTCAATCCATTGAGATCATAACCTTTTTCTTAGCATATGGTATTATAAGGGGATTGAACTTGAATGTATAACATGCCCATTTTTATCCCTAGTAAATTTACTAAGTTTTACCCACATGTAATTATCTATGCATCAAAGTAGACAAATATTTTTTTTCTTTTCTATTCAATAATAAATACATCATTTGAAATATAACTTTATCTAAACTTTTCCATTGCATGATCAAAGAATCATTTACAATAATATTAGTATGATATAACTTTACATAAATATATTCATTATAAAATTTCACATTAATTTTTTCCTAAAGTGGACACATGATACATATATAGCTTTAAACAAGCTTACATGAACTAGTAATACAAATGGTCCATATGCCCTCCCAAATCTTGGCCACCAATTGCATGAGGAGAAGCATCACTCAAGCACTTTTATGCAAACCATGGACTAATTATGGTCCCCTCACATCTACCAAATTGGTAGATGGACCTACCCTTTGATAGAGAGATTAGTTTGGTAAACTCATCCTTCAAATAGCCTTTTCTAAGGACAGTGATGTGCCCTACATGTATAGAGCTTAACATAAAGTCAACCTCTAATTCTATGATATTCTTAGACTAGTATGTATTTGGATCATAGTGAATTGATAGTGTAGACAGTGGCTACCTACACTACTTTGGCCAAAGATTCAACACCCAATACTTCAATTAAGGGTCATCTCTATTCACCACTACAATTGCTCGATTTGTATTTTGACCATTAGTATTCTATTATATTCTAGATTATTCCCTTTCTTGTGGATTATCCTAATCTAAGGAATAACCTTCCCTTTGACTCACATTATATAACATGACAATCAAATATTTCAAAGAAACTCTATCTCATGCAACACACCTAGAATATCACTATACTTCGTAAAGCACTAACAATCTATGTATAGTACAAATAGTATTTATACCCATATAATAATACACTCAATATATACATATCTATATGAGTAAATATCAAAATTAAGGTTTCAAAAAACAAGAAACAACCGAGTGATAAGCAAGAATATCCAAACATTTGACACAAGTAAAAGATAATATTTCAACATGAAAACAAAATAACAATCTTTCCGACATAAGAATAAGCAGGCAAAAATCAGCATGCCATAAGCTTCCAACTGAACAATCTTCTCCTCAAGTTTGCTTGCAACTTCTACTATGAAATACTCAAGAACCTCTACTAGCTTCACACTAATTCTCTCAATAATTCAAATATAAAGAAACAATACAACTATCAAGCTCACAAACTATCAACTCACTTGCACTAAATTTGCAACAAAATAACTCTTAAGAAATCAGAATGAAAAGTGATGCATTTGGAAGAATGAACACCTCTATTTATACTAATTTGTGAGCAACTGATGGCTACAAACAAGTATTTCTGCCACCTTTCTTCCTCGTGCAATGACTCACCCATAGGTTTGCAACACATGATAGTTTCAAGGTTGAGTCGACCTAGTATTTGGGATATAAAGCTCAAAACAGGTTTCCTAATTTGAATTAGATATTGAAAAATGATGCCATGTTTACACTTGAATGAGTCTACACACTTATTTGTAGGCTTATATGAATTCATAGACTTCTATTACATTCCAACTTCAAGAAAATATGGTCCCACCTCTAAAATCTTGGTGCCACCTTCATAAGTGTGCGGGCTTGACATAGTCTATAGGTTCATAACAAAATTTTAAACCATATTCCAAACTGGCTACTCAACAACACTATGCATGCTTTATTTCATGATTTGACTTAATCTTTGAATGACTTAATGTGCTAGCTTTCATTTCTCAATGCTGCACCATATACTTATTCACTATTTATGCTTTAAGTGCCATATGTTCCATATGCGCTTTGCTTTATAAAGCTATCAATAATAATCAACACTTATCCATGCACTAGGGAATTATATTAACAACTTATTCATATATATATTATATATTTAATATATACATATATATGTATATATCTATATAAACACATTCTATTAAAGTATATATATATATAGAGTATATATATATATATATATATATATATATATATATATATATATATATAGGTAGTGGTATATATATATATATATATATGGTATATATGTATATATATATATTCATTCCATAAGCTTATCGAATACATTTAGCAAACATATTTATATTATATATAAACATAATGAATAGTATTATGTGTGTGTATATATACATTTGTTACTATATCAACTTACACACATGCACACACACACACATATACTACACACACACACATATATATATACATAATTTCATTTCAATATCTTTATGAAACACTCATACATGCAAACCCATTGATCGACATATATACATGGAATATATATGTGTGTGTGTGTGTGTGTGTGTGTGTGTGTGTGTGTGTGTGTGTGTATGCATATATAAATGTATACATATGTATATATATGTCACCTTTAAAGTCCAATCAATATTCCCATGCATATTGGTAATCTGTCCATGAGCATGTGTAGGTATGTCTACCTATGTATACTCATGTACTTATTTACTCACATGTATGAGCTTACCAAATAAATGTACATATATACATGTATATACATTAAATGCATATATCTCATCGATATACAAATAAACACGCAAGGAAGGATTCCACTAATCATCAAGACTCATCACATACCTCATTACAAACATTCACAAACAAGGTCGCAAATCAATATAAACAAACACAAACTAGACCGAAGATCACTTACCATCTACCCAACTATCATGACTCAACTAAGACCATCTAGGGCGTGAGTGTGTGAATGCTCAGGAAGACTGAATTAGAGGTTACCATACCAAGTTCTTCTCTTGAGTGATACTTCCCCTCTCTTCTGAAGGCTTAAACCTATTCTTGCATTACAACTTAGTCAATCATAGTAGTAGTTAGCCAAATCAATGCATTCATATACTTCTCATACATGTCATATTCACATTATATATTTCATATACTAAATCATAAAGCATTTAATTGAATCAAACATTCATTCAACATGTTCCATCAGAATTCATAAATAAACATGTTCACATTTATTGAAGTAATTCACCAAACAAAGTAATAGTAAATAGGTAATAACACATGGGGTGTAACAACATCTCTCACAAATTCATTTAGATCTACCATGATTTTAGAGTGAAGATTATTTCTAGCATATGTAAACATCTAAATTCTACTATTTTTTCAAGTTGCTCTATTAATCATCATTTTTTAATTTATGTTAAAGTTATGATTTTTTCTAATGTATTATTATAGATTCAAGTGCAAGAAAATACATTTGCACTTGAGGTGGATCACTTATAGGTATTATTATATCTGTAGGGCAATACCCTTTATGTTATCTCAAGAGTAACTTTGACTCCCACCTCCTCTTGGGGTCAGTTTCCTCCTTGAGGGGTTCATTGTTCCCATAGACATTCTACCTATGGCCATTGAGAGACTTACTCTTAGGCTTCTCCTCCTCTTGTGAGAAGTGATCATGCTCAATAGGGTTAGTTACATCCTGTAAGTAGGAATTTTTCCTCTCCACCACTTGATGGTGGAGGAAATTTAGGTTGGCCTAAACCTAGTGAATTTTCTCATCTGGCTCTTGTCATCTTCCCTACTTCAGTGGTTATTAAAGAAAATTTTAATAATGATAATGATGGACGAGACTTCCCTATGGCTACCTCAATCCCTATTGATGTATGGAATAAAATGGATGATTGTGACCCCCCTCCTCCTCCTTCTACATATGCTTTATCCACTTAATGAACTATTTTATATTTTCTATCATCTTGCTCTAAGCTGATGCCCTATTTAAATCTTAGGGGTGTGACTTTTTTCACCCACCTTTTTCTTTGGTGCATATGTGTAACAATATTTTCTATGTAACAATATTTTCTATATGATAATATAGACTATTCATAAAAAAATCTCATATTTGTGCATATACTAATAACTATTGTGTCCATACTCATGAAACAAAAATTGATGAAAAGTTCTTGTATGTTAAACCCTTGTTTTTTAATTTTTTTTTCTAAAGTTTTAGTTTGTAAAGGAACTTCACATTCTAATTCAAATAGAGGCCTCACTCACACATTATTTAAAATTGAATTACTCTTAAATGAGCAAATTTAAACACAAACGAGTTCCAATATACTTATGAAAACACAGAATTAACCATTGCTTATTTTAATACATTTTTTAATATTTTTTATAAATTATTATATGATATTTAAATACATAATTAAATATTTAAACACTATAACTTAAAATATCTTAATTACAAAATAATTATTTTTTAAAGATGATTGAGAAAGCTATAGCCCAAATATCTCATATGTCCAATCCATAAAAGTGTCCTAAAAGCATGGACACTAAACTCCACCCCTACCAACACAATGATTGGTAGACCCATGTGTTAAATAAAATAACCACATAAGGAAAAAAGGGATGAGAAAAACAAATGAATCTCTAGCAAGTAAAATAAAAAGTGATTATAAAAAAGTGCATTATTCGGGGATGTTTTGGAGAGATGAGAGCGAACTTTCTTGAGCAAACTTTTTATGAAACCCTAATCCTTTCAAAGTTTTTTCTTGCATTTTCCTCCTTTTGCAGTGTAACACATGAATCCTTGTGTGGATTCCCTTGATGCTACTTTGGATGCTTAGAAAAAAATGCCGAGTATATGAAGGGGAAGCTAAAACACACACAATGAGATTAAAGTTAGGGGCAAGGCAAGTAGGGGTCTTGAAAGACTCAACTGATTTTACCATAGATATTTGATGCTATGGAAGAAAATACTGTCACGGAGGGGGAAAAGAGTGCATATATGATGGAAGATTCAAATGATACGCTCAACTTAGAGAACATGGTCTTCACCTAGAATGCAAAAAAGGAGAAAAGGACCTAGGATTTTCAACCGATAAACTAGGTAAAACCCTAGAGTTTCAATTCCCTATTGATGTTGTAGATCTCATTGTTGAAATTCAAAGTAAGACTATTATTTTGTTTTTTCTGAAAGGACTCCCCACATAATTAAAATTTTACAAATGGAAAAAAAAAAATTGGGAAAACAAGGGATGGGAGATTGAAACAATAAAGAGATATGTATTTTGTACGTTTAAACTAGTAAAGCATGCTCAAGTTGTGTTGCAATATGGAACATGGGTGATCTATCAAAAAATTTGCTACCTCCAAGCTTGGACATTTAACTTTCACCCTAAAGGACCTTCTCACTCTCGTTACCCTATGTGGCTAGAATTTCCATTTTTTAAATTAGTCTTCAAACCCTTTCTTAAGGACATTGTGGCCCAATTGGGTAAAGTAATTTGGTGCAAACAGAGTTCTGACAAGTTTTCTAGTCTAAGAGTTCACTTGAGTGTTTTTGTAGAAGTGGATTTGAATAGGCCTCTACTAGAAACTATTAAATTATATGGCCCTGGGTTTGAATTAGACCAACCAATAGTTTATCTTAATAAGCCCAATGCCTAATTTTTCTACTAACAAGAGAGTCATTTAATTCGAGATTTCCCCATTAGGAAAAATAGGTCCTCTTTGTCTCCTACACAAGTTTTTCTAGCCAAGGTTGTTTCCAATTCTACCTTACAACCCAAGCCAATCATCAAAACTCCTCTTCCTTCTTCTCATCAAATGAACAATAGTATTCCCTCTTCTACTTTCCCTTCTTCCTTTGAGTCCCTTATTACTCTTCATTCTTCCTCTGAGCCCCCAATAATTTCCAATGCTTCTTATAAAGATGTTATCATGAATGATGACTAGAAAACTATTTGGAAACGAAAAGAACCTTCCTCCCCTTCTTCAAATTCTCATTCCCGTCTTAATGAACCTACTGGTCTAAATTCTCCTAGGCTATTCAAATCCCCTAGCAGATCGTTGTCTCCTCCTAATTCTAGAAAAAGGTCTAGATCTCCTTCTAGTGGTTCAATTGAAAAACTGATCAATGATCAAGAAGTTCCCATCTCTAACTGCTATTGAGTGTTGCCACAAGAGGAGGATGATTATCTTGATGTTTCACCATGAGATTTAGAATATTATCTTGGAATGTGAGGGCTTTCTCACCCTCATCATAAATTTAAAGTTAAGGACACTCTTGAAAAATGGAAACCTAATGTGCTTTTGCTATAAGAAGTTAAAATTGGTAATGAACGTTTAAATATGTCTCTTTTTACTCTTTGGAAATATGCTTTGTTTGTTCATACCACGTATAAGGAGGGTAGTGGTGGGGCTATTATTGGTTTGTCTCCTTCAATATCCAAACATGTCATTGACAAGGGCGAGGATCCATCTCATAATTGTGTTTGGGCCCTCACCTTTATCAATGGGCAACTGGGTATGTGCAAGATCATGATGGGCCAAAAAGTGGCAATAGGATGGGTATTTGTAGGGTATGTGGCTGATGACTTTTTTTTTACCCAAATTTGATGAAATGAAAAGGGTTTTTAAAGGATATTCTCAGCTTTCCACCAATATAAATTATGCTTTACTTTGAATTTAATAAATAATTATTATTCATTTTCTATCTGAATTACGATTAAAGTCCTGATTGATAGGCTGATTGAAAAACATCTATAGCTTTCAAACGGTATCAAAAATTTTGAATCCAAAACATGTGTCACATTCTATGCTTTGCATACTATAGGATTAAAAAAATAAAAATTGAATTTCATGAAGTTTTGACCAAGTTAAGGTGGTCAGACATACAAGTTTTTATATTTTTTAAAAGTTGTAATAAAAAATTCATAATTAATTATTTACTTTGAAAAAAATTATAAAAAAATATGCATCACATCAGGACATGATTCCTCTACTTATGTCTAAAATTTTATAAAAAATATTATCATTTTATTGTGGTTAAGGTTCAGACAGATACCTACTTCTTATTTTTTCCCAGAATTTATACTAAATCAAGGGAAATTTCAAATTTTCACCAAAAGATTTAAAAAAAACCTAGTAGTTTAGAAACTACATTCAATTTACTACAGATTCTATTCTTACATATTTTTGAAATAATATAGATAACTTATTCCAATTTTTATGTCAAGTTGCCAAACTCTGATTTTTCTGAATTTTTTGCCACTTAAGGGCTTCTTTTTTCCATGATGATCCTGCACATACCCATTTGGTGAAAATTTGAAATTTCAATGTAGTAGTACTTAAATTTCAGGGAAAAAATAAGAAGTGTCTATTTGACCACCCTAACCACAAAAAAATGATAATATTTTTTTATAATATTTTAGATATAAGTAGAGGAATCATGTCCCGATGTGATGCATATTATTTTGTAATTTTTTTCCAAGTAAATAATTAATTATGATTTTTTTATTACAACTTTTAAAAAATATAAAAACTCGTACGTCTAACCACCTTGGTAAAAAATTCATGAAATTCAATTTTTTTAAATCCTATAGTACATGGAAACATAGAATGTGACACATGTTTGATTCAAAAATGTGATCTGGATTTAAAAAGCTATAGATGTTTTCAATCATCTATATCAATAAGGACTTGAATGGAATATTTCAAATTAAAAATGAATAATAATTATTTATTAAAATCAAAAGTAAAGCATGGTATATTTGTGAGAATCTCCTTTAAAACCCTTTTTGTTTCATTAATTTTGGGTAAAAAAAAAAATTAAAATTGACCACATACCACAAATACCCATCATGTACCATTTTTTGGCCCATCATGATCCTGCACATACCCTTATAGTTCATTCAGAAGAAGAATGGCCTAGAAACATAAACACAGTGAAAAATCTCTCCAAGGGTAGCTAGAACTAGTTAGAGTTAAACTTAATCTTGATCCTCATAATGAAACTCTTCAGAAACATATTGCTCTTACTGAAGCTCAATTGCAGAAACTTGACCACTATAGAGGATAGGGTGCAAAAGTTAGATCCAAAATTCAATGGATCAAGGACATGAACAAGGGATCTAAGTATTTTTTTAATCATCTCAACTATAAGCATAAAAAAAGAGAAAATTGAAGTTTTAAGGGATGAAAGTGGACTTCATACTTGTAGACACTCAAAATATCCTAATTGCCATCTTGCACTTGATTCACTAAAACCGATTCTTCCTTAATCACTTCCACACTAACCAATTAATGGAATAAGCTTTATTTAAAATTAATTTCCTCCTTTAATCAAATAATACACTTTATCAGATTATCCTAATATTCTTCCTTTAATTAAATAAATCAATCTTATTTAATTAAAATCCTCATGTTCTTCCTTTAATTAAATAAATCAATATATTTAATTAAATTACTAATATCCAAATATCGTCTCATTTGATTTAAATAAACTCAAATATTTAAATTAAATGTCACAATCAAACTAATTTCATCTAAGTTAATTAATCCTAGATTAATTAGCTCCTAACACAAATCCCCCATTCATCTAGCTTTTAACTTCACCCTTGGGTAAGTCAACCTAACCAAGTTGCAAATGTAAATCAATTTATTTGATTTAAAATTACCCTTTTTTCATTCAAATATGGCATATTCTTGGAATATTCCACCCATTTGAATTTTCCCTCCCAAAGGACTTTTGTCCTCCACCTTTTCATTGAAGGCTCTTACATGGCATTGAAGGCTCTTACACCTCCTCTTACAAAAGCCACCTCTTGGCTTTCAAATCTCAACTACATGCATTTAACATGCACATTGTTCAAAATTTGCTCCACCTCCCTTCATTAACATGTTGACAAGTGGCCCAATGCCATTGGTCCCTTTTTTAATCCCACGTTCTCCCCATTCTCCCCTCTTCAATCCTTCTTCCTTATAAATAGAGGCCTTCTCTATTGATTGGAAAATCACAACATGCAAATCCATTATAGACATTTAAGTTCAAAGCATCCATGATTTCATCCAAGTTAGCATAGAATTTCATCATCCATAGTTAGGTTAATGACATTTTGCATCAAGAATCACACATCCATCATCAAGCTTATCAATGGATTGGGAAAGGGCTTCTTTCCACATCAAATAAGCACCAATCCCCCTATGGGATGCTGGTTTGAGCATTAGAATAGTATTTCATTAGTAATTTATTTGGTATTTTACTTTGTTTTCATGTTCTTGTGTTCAAATTAATTTCATAGGGAATGCTTGTTTACACTTGTTTATTGACTAATGATCACTTGTTTGTTCATGTGTTTGAGCAGGTCTAGGAACATCAAGTTCATCCACAATCATCCATAATTTCATGCAAGGTTATTATCCACAATATCATCCACAAGTTAGGCATATAATTCATCATTCATAGCTAGGTTATTGGAATTTTGCATCAAGAAAGCACATACTTCATCCAAGAGCTTATCAAGGAGATGGGAAAGGGCTAATTTCCACATCAAAGTAGCACCACTTCACTATGGGATAGGTATGATTCATGTTTTCATATGATTTTATTTAACTTTTCTTGTTTCCTTGGTTGCATATTTAACATGATTAAGTATTTCATAGAGATGTTTGATTTGATTTGATTTAGTTGACTAACCATGCTAACAGATGTCAAGTTTTAAGTATTTGTAGATTTTACATCTACAATACTAATCAAGCAAAAATTATTAATCTATTTCATAACTTCTATGGAAGGCTATTTAGAGAAGAATCTAATTGGATTGATATCCAACATGCATTGGAGGATAGCATCCAAGATTTTATTCCAATTTTGATGGTCTTCCTATTGAGTTTTATCAAACAATTTGAAAGCATATCAAGGATGATTTCTATATGCTATATTTGGAAGCCTTTCAAAATGGTTCTTTAGGTTCGATTATTAATAAGGGTATAATTTGTGTCACCAAAAAATGTATACTTTGACATTTTTATGCTCATTTGAGTCTCTCTCATGGATTTTGGACTGATTTTTCCTAGATTTAATGTTGTAATGTGGTCAATACATTCACACTAGGTCTTGGACCCTTTTGAATCATTAAGAATTCTAGGATGTCTTGTAAAAGTGTTGTGAAGTGTTGTAACCCACTTTCACACTTTTCTAGGACCCTTAAATCATTATAATTTTCTTAAATAACCTATTTTTATCACTTACCAAGTCTTATTTCAAAGTGTTGTAAAGAGTTGTAACAAACTCTCATGCTTTTCTAGGCTTGTCATCACTAATTCAACCCTTTCTTATGTTTAAATGACCCCTTAATACACTTTCCAAACATACTTAAGTGTATTTTTGAGAATAATCTTGTTAAACATCATTAAAAACACTTTAATTCCTGACACCTAGTAAAATTGCCCTGGTGGGACCAAGTCACCACTTGGGGCAAATTAGTCCCACTGGGCACAAAAATCAAAATTATTTTAAATTTCTGGCAGGATTTTATTCTCTTAACCTTGAGGTCGGCCTGTGATGTGTTATTTTGGGAAATATTGCAAAATCAAGTATAAATAAGGGGTTTTCCTCTTATTTTCACCCCCATTCATCTAATAATTCATTCACGCAATTCATTCATTCTCAAGAATTATCAAGCATTCTAGGCATTATCAAGCATCCATTGGAGCATCCATTTGCATATCTTCAGATTTCTACATCAAGGGTTTGGTGAGTTGTAGCATTGCATGTTTTTCATTCACCATTCTCTTTCCATTTCATTTCATTTTCTAGGGTTTGATTACCAAATTAGGGTTTGACCAAGGCAAACCCCTATTCTCTAACCCTTGACCATTTCCCCCCTCTTTGTATGTGTGTTTTTACAAGTCTTGTATGCAGATTTGTCAAAGAGGAAGGTGTTAAAAGGTGTTGTCAACTCATAAAAGTCATTTAAGTCAAGAAAATCCCTAATTGAAGCTTGGAGATCTCTTTCAGCCCATTTTTGTAGTTTCAGAACCAGAAACCTGTCAAGAAGAGGAGTGCAGACTAAGAGCTACAGATTCCTGCCCTGAATTTCCCGAGATTCCCAGGTAGAATAAGTCACCATCAGTGGTGGATTAGTCCCACTACTAGGCCTGAAAAGTGGTTTTTGCATTTCTAGATACCCATTTGGCTGAAACCTGTTTTAGCAGAACCTCCCCAAAACATGACAAAGTCGCCCAACTTGGCATAAGTGTCCCAGTTGGCCTTAATAGAAAATTCTGTAGGATTCTAGAGCCTCTTTGCATCACATTTCACTTCCTAGGTGCACCTCTCCAATCTCTTTCATTTTTGTTATTGTTTACTTGCATTCTTAGGTCATTTCTGCATATCACACTGTGTTTTCAAACAACTTGCATTTCTTAGGTTTTGCATTAAAAATCATATTTTATTAGTTTATTGCATTTAGAAATTGCATTTAGGCATACTTCATTCATTCTTGCATCAATTTTGAGTGGGGAAATTATGCATTTTGGCCCATTTCTCTCCTTTTAGGTGAAAAACCCTGCAAGTGTTAGAGAACCTTGTGGGTACCAAAATCATTGTTCACATAATTAAACTTATTCCTAAGGATAAACATGAGGATACTGTTACTATTTGGCATCCTATTATGCTATTAAACACTTCATATAAAATTATTACGATGGCTTTAGCAATCAGAATTAAACCCATTGTGCAAATGATTGTGAGAGTTGAGTAAACAAGGTTTTTAAAAGGAAGATATATCCTTGATAACCTTATGCTGGCTTGGGAGACTATGGAATGGGCACAAAAATTAGACCAAAATGCTTTGATAGTTAAGCTATATTTTGATAAAGCTTACATATGATAGAATTCGTTGGAGCTTTATTGTTAAAATGCTTCAATGGTTGGGTTTTTGTCATGTCCCCGAAAATTATAACAGTAAGATACGGAAATACAAATAAATAAATAAATAAAATACATAACATTAACTATTTAATTATAATTATCAAATATAATATTATAATTATAAATATTAAGTATAATATTGAAATATATTATAATATTTATCATCATTGTTAATGTTATTGTCAAAACAAATCCTATTATAAAATAATAATAATACCAAATATAGTTTAAGAAACAATATAAAAGATATATAAATATAAATACTAAACATTATTATAATTATAACATAATAAATATTATATATATAAATAAATAAAGAAAACTAAAATAAATATCAAAATACATATATAATAATATATGATATACAAATATGAATATCTTTATAAATGATAGTGCATTGGTGATTTTCAAATAACAAACTACACAGTATAGACATGAGAATGTTGGCACAAAGAAATAACAGTAACAGGGCACAAAACGTAAATGTGATTAGAAATCTAATTTTTGAAATGATATTGAATGAGTCTGGAACTTGAAGCATCAATCATAACAAAAGCGAACCCAGGAATGCAGAATCAGGATGGGTGGGCATTAGGACCAGGTGTGCAAAGGAGATGGAGAACCGTCATAAATGCAGGATGGGAAGCAGCTGGTAGGACTTGGGAATAAAGTGAAACCTGCGACAAGGGACGGATAAAGCTTTGAGATAGTCAGGGTCGGCTTTAATTCGGGAATAAGGCCAGGTCATCGGCTGTCGGCGGAAGGAAATAGTCGCGACAATGGAAGACTCGTGAAACAAGATCAGGAGGATGAATCCCTAAAGGAGATGGGGGCATGCCATGGCTGCAGGCATGGACCGTCACTCAAGGAAGGCCAATATTTCTAGAAAACCATAAATAGAATGGGAAAATTAGAGGCTCTGTACTAGAAAACTGCAGTGACTTTGAAGGAGGGCAAATTATTGAAAACAAAGGATTGACTTTGACAGATAAATTTAAAATTGCCTCTCTAAACAGATCACTTGCATTTTAGACAGGATAGAGAGAATCTCTATGACATTATTTGGGGCTCAAAGGAAGAAAAGGACTCAGGGTTGGGATGAGGACAAAGGAGGTGTGCTCTGGAGATGGCTGGCAAAGGGAAAAAAGCAGACCTGTGACAATATATGATCAGATATATGTAAAGTAAAGTATATGATAATATATTTGATCAGATAAGTGTAAAGTAATATATGATCTATGATATATAAAGTGGTATATAATATATATATATAGAGTAACACATATGATATACGAAATAATATATATGGAATAAATATATATATATATATCAATGGTTTATATATGATAGATGATAAGGTATGTAAGTGTGAGGATGATATGGATATATATAGATGTTTTAAATATATATAATGATATATTGATATATGAGCTATTCTATAGTGATGTAAGATTAATATAATGTTATCTCACATTCATATATACTTCCCCCAGAGAATAAAGATTCATAATCCGTATAAGGAACATATTATTACATATATTTATAAAACATTTAATATGCTGAGATGTAAGCCTGCATACCTTATACAAATCGATCATAAAGATTTATAATCTGCATCCTTAGGCCAAATAGCGGGGAAAAGTCCAATGAGAACCTTATAGAATTCTATTCGTTAAGCAATTTTGTGTCATGAAATAGTCACTTAGGTAAAAAATCGGGATGCCTCCTAGAAGGGGTCATTACAGTTTTGGTCCTAAATTTCAAAAGAATGTTCAAATGTTGTTTCAAGATGCTAATTCTCATTTGATTGTTAATAAGAATATGTCAAACTCCTTTGAATTACAACGTTCCATAAGGCATGGATGCCCTCTTTCTCCCTTTTTCTATGTTCTTACAACTGATGCCTGAGTTATTTTTTGTATAAAGCTCATCAAATGAAACTTATCAAAGGGATTTCTATCCCTCAAAACCAAGTGGTTATTAATTCACATTTTGCAGATGATAGTATGTTATTCTTGCATAATTTTGAAGAGGAAGTGAACAATACTTTGGAAATTGTTAAGTTGTACCATGAGGTTTTTGGCTATCTTATAGCTCATAATAAAATTGAGTTTTTAATGACTCAACCTTATTCTAGGCCTCAATGGATTCCAAAATAATGTAGGAAAATCAGGGATGGTGAGATAACTAGATATTTGGGTATCCCATTTGGCTGGGGAGTTTCTCTTTCTGAGATGTGAACTTGGTTCCTAAATATAATTAAGTGTAAGTTATTCAATTTTGGCAATAATTTTTTGTCTTTGGCTAGCAAGATTCAAGTGGCTAATAAAATTCTCATTGCTTCCCATGTGTACTATTCTTCTTGTTAGATGTCATCTATATAAGGTTATGAAGAAATCAATAGAATAATTCATAGATTTTTGTGGTTTGGATGGGATAGTAATGGTGGTTTTATTGCTTCTTCATGGTCTCATTGCATTCAGCCAAAGCACAAAGGAGGCCTAGGGATTATCGATCCCCAAACCCAAGGGATTTTCCTTGCTGAAAATAGATTATTAGGGTTGCTAGTGGTGATGAACCATGAAAGATCTTGGTTCATCAATGAATTATGGAAGCTTCTATAAAGAGAAAATAGCAGGATGTTCGTTGGCTTGATAAAATGCTTTTTCCTTCTATCTTTAAAATCATAGCTTCTTTTCCCCTCCAGTCTATTTAGAAAGTGTGGCAAAAAGTTAGCAATTTTTTAAATTGGAATGGATCTTCCTTGCAAACCAAGTTTAGTTTTGTTTCAATGTTAATTTGGTGGAATAAAATAATTTCTTATCATGATTAGCCATTGATAGTTTGTTTCCTAAGAAAAGCTTATTATTTGTTTAAAAACGGAGTTAGACAATTTAAAGATCTCTAGAACTTTGATCTATTTGATTGGGCTCCTTGGAACAAAATTAAGGAGCAATATGGGCTAAGTTCTAGTTATAAATAGTTCAAAATCCTTATTAAATCTCTTGTGCTAGTGGATCTTGCTATGAAGTTATGTATTTCAAGGGATTGCTATTTTTTTAGAGACTGCAAATGGTTATCATACAACCATTTCAATCATTTTCCTTTAAAAAATATATATTTGAAGATGCTTCCTAGTTGAAATATTGCTAATCGTTTGAATCAAAAGTATAAATGCAGACTTAGTTCTAAGTTTTGGTTTAGATTAAGTGCTCAAATATGGCATTCCAAAATTGATTTTGACTCACAAGTGTTGGTATGGAAGATATGACACTGCAAGCTACTTGTGGGGGATAGGTTGAAGTGTATTATGGTCCAACCAACAAAGTGTCCCCTTTGCAAAGGTGTGGAAAGCTTGAAACACATTTTTTGGGACTGTACATATGTTAAGAGGCAATGGTTTAATGTTTTTAGATATTTTTCAACTATTTTTAATCATGGTTTGACTTGGAAAGAAGCAATTTTTGGTTTTGGTATGCAAAAGGATGTGATTGCTGATTCTATTCGACATGCTGTTTTAAAAAATATATGAAAAAATAGATGTGCTACAATATTTTCTAACAACTATTTTAAGGTAGCTGGTACTTTACAACTTTACTCTAACATATGTCTTTAGGTGGCTGTCCTTTTTCCATAGATCCAGGTTATATGCAAGAAGAATGAGAGGGCCAAAAAATAGTTATAACAGATTAAATATCAATTAGTGAAGTTTCAGCTGGACAATAAAGTTGATCACTGTAAAATGTTATTTAGTTATGAAAATATGTCTGTTATATGTAATGGCTGATATTTTGTTTAGTTTCTAGGCTTTTTGATGTATAAATATTGTATAGTTTGTTGTTTCCTAGCTACTTTTGGTAGCTCTATTCTTGTAAATTCTTTTGCTTTGATCAATACAAAAAAGAAAAAAGAAAAAGAAAAAGTGAATTTCATGAGACAATTTCTTTGTATGTGCAAGGCCATAGATGTGATAGCTTGGGTTAAATTTGATGGTCGAAAAAGTGTATAACATAAGCAAATCTCAAGGAACATTTTCCCTTTGCATTGAGAAAAGCCACTAAAAAAATTAGTGAATCTTGTGTTTCAAATTTTAATAGACTATTTTTTAATATTAAATAATTCCACATTTAAAAAACATAATAATAAAATTAAGATAATTATTTTTTTTAATGTGAATGAAATATAAATTATTATTAATTATTTCAATAAATATTTTTTATATAAAATTACAAGGATTTAATTTGATGTTTATAATGAATATATATTTTTGATCGTATATTTAAACTTTTTTCTATCAAATAATATGTTGTTCAAAACAATGTTTGATGATTAGTCCATCTTTAATCTAAATATGGTTCATTCTCCAACACCCCTCTCAAGCCACATTGTAGGTGCTCATGACTCTTAGCATGAACTGACTCTGATGATCTGGTTTTGATAATATGTTGAACTTTTTTGTAGATCAGCCAGAATTCAAATCTAAACTATCTATTTGCTGCTAGATGCTCTACCATTGAACTAAAAGCTTACTTGACAATCAATCCATTTATTTATCTGAATTTAACTCATTCTCCACCAGTACAATCTATTTAGATAAACATGAATATATATACTCTCAATGAACAAATGAAAAAAATGACACATTATGCAAATCATACAAAAATACAAGTATATTAGTTATCTCACGACCATCAAAATCTGCTTAAAAAATTAATGCTCCTTTTTATTTAAAGAATATTAGGTGTAGTCACTACATCCTCCTAAATTATTTAAATAATTAAATAATTATTCTGTTTAACTTGCTCATGTTAAAATGCTTTTCTTCTCTAATCTATAGTAATTTAGTAAATATTGATTTATCAAAATTCAACTGCAGAATTTTTTTAGTTATGTATTTCGTGACAACTGTGCATAACTTTTTTAAAGTCAAAATTGATTATGTATTTCATGACAACTGTTCACGTAAACCCATCTGTCTGAAAGATTACAACCATTAATTTCTATTTGGTAACCCTCTTTTCTATTCAGTTGGCAGCTTTTAGATCTGCCACAGTGTAAATAGAAGTAATTGCATGCCACAGAATAGTATCCAAAATTTATTTCTGCCCTGACAAAAATACGATCTCTCTATGCTTAAATATGATAAAATAAGTTAAAATTTTAGAATGTATGTACGAGATAAGTGCAGCCATTTGTAGCCAAGAGAGTTTGAGGCTTGAAATTAATATACGTGGAGAATCCTCAACTGTACCAACAATGTAATTGATACAGGTACCATCTCTTCAAATTGATATTTCCTCTTGAATTTAAAGAATACTTAAAGCTGCAGACCTATGATTGAACTGTGGAAACATGATGGCTCTTAATTGAATTGTAATCATAGAATTGTTGGGATGGGAGGAGAAGCTGAGGAGGTTGATAAAGTGTTCCAGTTATTGACTGTTGTAACTGATTTTTGACCCCATCATCCCTTTGCCAGCAGACAGGGTGGGACTAAGTAAATAATGACATAACTGAAACATATAGCAATGACTGAGAACTGACATCATCCTCCATTGAGAGTGGGTTAACAATGCTGTAAACACTAATACTTTTTATTATTTCATTATAATTATGTTCTACTCTTGGTGTTTTACCAACTTCCTACGCTTCTTTCTTCTTCTGATATTAAAGTCTATATTAAGGATTTGTCTCTTTTTCATTTATGTAATTTGAGGTGTTTTATAATGTTTGGAATATCATGTTGTAATCATGTAAATAAAATGTAAAACACAATTAATATATATATTTTAAAAAAATTATAAAATATTTTTTAGGTAAATAAAATATGAAATTCTTAAGTAAATAAATATAAAGCTTTAAATAAAATAAAGTAAACAATATGAATAAAATAATATAATTCTTTTAGTAGTTCTTTTTTAATAATTTCTTTATATCTATGTTGTACTTTTGGTGTTTTACAACACTTCTAATATTCTTTCTGTCCTGTTTTAAAGTCCACATTATTGCATTGAAGTATTTGAATCACTTCAATTTAAAGTTAATGTTAGATAAGTGTTTTAAAGTGGTTAACATTTATTTCTTGTTTTATTTTCAAACTTTATGTTATGGAATGAAAAGAATTAAATCACTTTATTTAAAAAAATAATATTTTATTTAATTATATTGAATGGTATTTGAAAGTGGCAACAAAGTATAGAGTATTATGTTGTGATCATGTATAAAAAGTAAAACAAAGTCAACACATATTTATAACTTAGCGTATCTATTTTTAGAAAAATCTATATACAAGATGCTTAGAAATATAATTTTTAATATATATATTTTATTGAACTTTTTATTAAAGTTGAATAGACACCTCGAGAATGCAATATCTCTTGATATATTTTACTTACACTTTTTATAATATTTTACCATACACGATCATAAACTAGTTTGTATTCCCTTTCTAGTCGAAACAAGACTATCTCTAGGTCAATTTCCTAAAATTGATGATGAACCAGAAGAGATGTGAAAATTTTCATATTGTCAATGTTGTAGGAAGCCTTATGTATGTCGTGGTATGTACAATATTTGATATTTACCTAAGCAATACAAACTCTTAGTAGGTTTATGGTAAATCCTAGTAAAGAACATTGAACTTATGTGAAAATGGTTTTTAGATGTCTATGTGGGACTTCTAACCATTGTATTTGTTATCATGGATCTAATAATGTGGGAATGAAGGTTGAATTGAAGGAATTTACTGATTTAGTTTGAGCCAGTGATGTAGATTGTAGGAGGTTCATAAGAAACCAACATTACTTTATTTAGAGGAGTAGTTAGTTGGATGAAAAATAATAATCCACAATCATGTTGTTCACTATAATAGTAGATTATATGGTTGCAACACATGCTAGTAAAAAAAGAGCGTGTTTAGAGAGATTGTGTTTATGTATTGGCTTTCAGTATAAACAACTAAGGATTGCATGTGACTATAAGGGTCTCATCTATTTAGTTAATAACCTAATTTATCATTCTCATACAAGCATATTGATGTTTTGATGTTATAAAAGATAACACCTCAAAGAATGTTTTAGATTCCCTCACTAAGATAGTCAATACAAAGAAGTTCAACTGGTGTACAGAGGCCATAGGCCTTTTATCTTCTAGAAATTAATATAATATTCTTGTAATATTTTAGTGTTGTTCTCTTTTACTCTTGAAAGGTGTTTCGAAAGTGGGGTAAGTGCATGGAAAAGGGGGAAAAACTAATGACCATCCTTGAGATTTTGAGCAAAATGCATTTGCATTGTGAAAAATATTGTAAATATGTGCTTAATGTGTATGCATTTTTTTCTCTTTGCATTGAATTCAAATTTTTAATGATCCCTGCCCATTTAGGTTTGGATTTCCAATATTAAGGTTGGGAAATCTCTTG
This sequence comes from Sequoia sempervirens, assembly GCA_007258455.2. Taxonomy (NCBI): domain Eukaryota; kingdom Viridiplantae; phylum Streptophyta; class Pinopsida; order Cupressales; family Cupressaceae; genus Sequoia; species Sequoia sempervirens. Next base: position 56,020 of record VDFB02322104.1, read on the forward strand.
TAGCTCCTAAATTCATCTTTTTAATATAAAACAACAAGAATTTGAACTTCAACCTCATCAAGTTTTACATGTTCCAATAAAATTTTACGAAAGTACCACTAAAATAAAGACGCACATCCTATCTTTTTAGCCATACATTTTTTTATTATTATGAACAAATAAGGAATTTATTTTTTATTTTCTTTGAAAAGTGTCTTCATATTCCTCTTTTTAAGTCCCGTCATTTCCACAATATATGTTGTAGCCCAAAATTCCCTTTTTTTTTTAATCTCTAGTGGTCCCTAGATACAAACTAGTATAAGAGTTCTAACCCTTCATCCCCCATGTATGCACTTAAGATTTCAAAAGTTTCTAAATATTGACAAATAATCCAAAAGAAGTACAAGTTTTTATCCAAGAATTATAAGAGTAGTGGGAAAAAGAAAGGAGATGATCATATTAGGAGTCTTCCTCAAAGTCATAGTAGCTAACACAATCATTCAAGGATTCAACTATCTTTTGAAAATTCTCACAATATTATAGAATCATCTATTCATAGAGTGTGATACATTTTTGAATATTCTATAAGTCTTCATTTGAAGGATAACCTATTATAAGGATGATCCTTATCATGTAAATTTTTTAATTCAAATGAAATTTTTATTTCTTATAAATATGCAATTTTGGAACACAATACTTTAGAACCATATATATACAAGTGCAATATTTAAGAAACTTGATAGTAATTTTTTTATGCTTTGTAAAGATAATTATAGTCCAAGTCTTGTGTGTATTGAATGATGGAATTGTTATGATATATGAAATTTTATTATTCTTATGCATGTGCTATTCTTATGTAAGTTATTTTATAAATTAAATATATATTTATAGTAATTATAAGGTTCGCAATGTTATTATTATTAATTTAGGTGTAAACATACAATTTATAGTTTTTGAAAATTTACCTAGAGGTGTGTGTGTTAGATTGGTTTCCTTGTTGGTTATAAAAGATAAAATATCCCATATAAAATTTATTGGTCTCCTATTTTTTAGTGTCAAAATCATCCTCTTGTGAAGACTCCCTGGGTTCGTGCTTTAATATTTTAAAAAAAGGGGTTCCAAAAACTTCTTATATTTTTACTCTATAACTACTATAAATCTCTTTTCCTAGAATGAAATCAAGGCTAAATTGCATCTTTCCTGTCAAGATTGTGAAAGATTTGATATAACTATAAAAGCTATTTTAGTTTCAATATGATTAAAAAATTTGGTACTAGATCCTACAAAACTTGGTGGAAAGAACAAAAATGTTATGCAAATACTTCTTTTTAGAATTACAAGGCTTTTCAAGGGTATCATTGGATTTCCACTGATTTACAGATGGTGTCCACATTTAATCAAGGGTGGTATTTGTAGTCACTAGTGTTAGTTTGGAAACATAGGTTTCACACCATATGGCCAATAGTGTTGAAGCCTAAATTGGGTTACTTTTCTTGGCATCTTCTTTTTTGAAGCCTCCCCATTGGTTTCAAAGTATCACTTTTAGAAATTCCTAATCTTTGATGTCTTTTTTATGGACATCAAGAGTGTCTCAAACATATCTTCTAGTTTTGTCCTAGAGTTCAAGATGTTTGTTTTTTGATACATTACTTCTTCAATCCATGTAGACCAGAGCCTTTTTCCTAGCATGTGATCTTATTAGGGGACTGGCCTTGCATTTATCATAAATTCATAAATAGATGTACCATGATTTAAGGAGTAGATTATTTCTAGCATATGTAAAGATATAAATTATAGTATTTTTTTCAAGTTGTTCTATTAATCATCAGTTTTTAATTTATGCTAAAGCTATCATTTCTTCTAATGTATTATTATTGATGCAAGTGCAAGAAAATAAATTTACACTTGAGGTGGCTCACTTACATGTGTTATTAGAACTCTAAGGTAATTTACCCTTTGTGCTATGGCAAGAGTACCTTTGACTCCCACCTCCTCTTGGGGTTGGTCTCCTCCTCTAGGGCATCACTATGCCCATAGTCGTTCTACGTATGACCATCAAGATACTCACTCTTAGACTTATCCTCCTCTTGTGAGAAGTGATCATGCTCAATAGGGTTTCTTGCAGCCTATTAGTAGTTTATTTTTCTATCCACTACTTATTGGTGGAGGAAATTTATGTTGACATAACTCTAGTGAATTTTTCATTTGACTCTTGTCATCTTTCCTACTCCAATGATTATTAAAGAAAAATAAGAAGAAAATGTTAATAATGATAATGATGGATGAGACCCTCCTATGGTTACTACCATAAGCCTTGTTGATGTATGGGACAAAGTGGATGATTGGGATCCCCCTCCTCATCCTTCTAAATATTCCATAGCCACCTATCAACCTATTTTTTATTATCTTGCTCCAATTTGATGCACTATTTGGACTTTAGGGGTGTGAATTTTTTCACCCACCTTTTTTTTAATATGTGTAATAATATTTTCTATATGGTAATATAGACACTATTCATTAAAAAAACTCTCATATTTGTGCATGTACTAATAATTATTGTGCCCATACTCTTGAAAAAAAAGTTGATGTAATTATTGCACCTTAAACCTTTAAAATTTTTTATTGTTTTTTTTCCTTTTTTTTCGATCCGTAATCGCTTTTGACTAGAGCTTTGAACCAGTGAGACCACAATTTATGGGGGACCTCATCCCATGTTTGTCTGGTATTAACACCAGTCCATTCTCCTCTGCCACCTCCCTCCTTTGTCATCCTTCCTTCTTCCTCCTTCTTTCCCATCTATCAACTTCCTTCTTGGGCCTTCTTCCTCCATCATTCCTTCCTTCTTCCTTTTCCTCCTCCTCCTTCCTCCCGTTTCTCCGCTCCCTCCTCGAGGTCACCCCTCCTTTCCTCTATCCTTCCTTCTGTCCTCCACTTCCTCCTCAGACCTGCCCTTTATCCTCCATCTCGTACTTCGTTTTCTCCTTTTTTTCTTCCTTCACTCCTTATCTCTCCACCTCAGTGCCTTCCTTATTTCTCCCCGTCCTCCATCCTTCGTTCTCCCTCCAGCTGGCTCCTTCTTCCTCCACTCCTCTTCACCGCCTCCTTCATTCCATCTTCCTCCCTCACCCTTCCTTTCCTCCTTCCTTCTGTCTCTTCTTTCCTTCGTTTCTCTTGCACTCCTCCCACCATTTCTCCTTCCACCACCTCTCCTACACTTCTCCTGACTGCTACTACGCTTCCTTGTCTCCTCCAGCACGCACTTTGTTTTCTGGCTCTGTCACATCCTCGCTTCCGGCCATACACCTCACTCTACCTCCGCTGCCTGGGCATCTACTGTCATCGTTCCCACCTCAGTTCCTTGGTCTGCCTATCCTTCTCATAGCCCTCCTGACTGTTGACTTCCTTTCATTCATGATGGGACTCGAAAGCATGACCACCGTAACAACACGGTGTTGCAACTGTCGTTGCATTGCGGGGTGAACCCCTAGATTTTTTTATTGTTTCTAAAGTTTTAGTTTAATATTTAGTTTGTAAAAGAACTTCACATTCTAATTTAAATAGAAGCTTCACTCACTTATTATTTAAAATTGAACTATGCTTAAATGAACAAATTTAAACACAAACAAGTTCCAATATATAATTGAATATTTACAAACTATAACTTATAAGATCTTAATTATAAGACAATTAATTTAAAAAATGATTAAGAAAGCTATAAGCCGAATATCTCATATAGCCAAAGCATAAAAGTGTCCTAAAAGCATGAACACCAAAATCCACCCCTACCAAACCCAGAGGGATGAAGAAAAAAGTAATAAAAATGTCCAATAAGCATTGACACTAAACTCAACCCCTACCAACACAACAATTGGGAGACCCACATGTAAAACAAAATACTCACGTCAAGGAAAAGAGAGATATAAAAAACAAGTGAATCTGAAGCGAAAAAAAGAAAAAGTGAATTTCAGGAGAGTTCTTCTTTGTATGTGCAAGGCCATAGATGGGGCATCATGGGTTAAATTTGATCGTCGAAAAAGAATGGTAAAACATAAACAGATCTCAAGGAACAATTTTCCTTTGCATAAAGACACATAGGATCAGTTTGACAGTCACTTGAGAAAAGCCACTTCAAAAAAATTAGTGAATCTTGTGAGTCAATTTTTTAAGACTATTTTTTAATATTAAATAGTTTGATATTTAAAATAAATATATTAATAAAGGTTAGATAATTATTTTTTATTAATGAATGTGAATGAAATATAAATTATTTAAATAAAATATGTTCTATATATAAAATTACAAGGATTCAATTTGATGTTTATAATAGAATGTAATGTTGGAAAATTTACGGTCAATAATTCACCGCAAGAAAATTCACTATCATGATAAATTCATTGCAAGGAAAATTCACTGCAAGGAAATTTCACCACCAACAATTTATCAGAAAATTCATGGCATTAACATTTTTAATATATATATTTTAAAAATGTTAATGCGATGAATTTTATGTGACTGTGAATTGTGGTGAATTGCTGATGGTGAATTTTCCTAAAGCCTTATAATAATTATATACTAATGATTTTTTTGTAATTTTTTTTTTTTTTGACAATATATTTAAACTTTTTTCTTTCAAATAATATGTTCAAAATATCATTTATTTTATAGTGAAAATTTGTTTCTTCTACATTTTATTGTTGAGTTATTGATCTATTTGATGATTAGTCCATCTTTAATCCAAATATGGCTCATTCTCCAACATCCCTCTCAAGTCACATTGCAAGTGCTCATGGCTCTTAGCTTGGTCTGACTTTGATGATTTGATTCTAATATTATGTTGAATTTTTTCGTAGACCAACCAGAATTCAAATCTAAGCTATCTATTTACTGCTATCACTGAACTACAAGCTTACTTGACAATCAATCCATCTTTGATCTGATTTGACTCATTCTCTGCCAAAACAACCATCAAATTAATTTACTATCTATTTAGACAAACATGAATACATATACTTTCAATGAACAAATGAAAAAAATAACACATTGTACAAATCATACAAGAGTGCGAAATATATTTAATATGTTACAACCATCAAAATCTGCTTAAATAGTTAACACATTTTTTACATAAAGAATGTTAGCTGCAATAACCACAGCCTCCTATATTATTTAAATAATTGAATAACTATTGTCTTTTAACTTGGAGATGTTAAAAAGCTTTTCTACCCTAATCTATAATAAATCTAGTGATATTGATTTATCAAAGTTCAACTGGATAATTTTCCAATCAAACCCATTGCGTGAGGAACCCCACTGGAATCTCCTTCAGTCTAACGCCAGAAAACAGCAGTCACACACATTTTTCTAAATCTATCGATGTACACATTGCACCTGATTGGGATGTGTATTTCATGACAACTGTTCACGTAAACCCATCTGTCTGAAATATTACAACCATTAATTTCTATTTGGTGATACATTCATTTATCTCCCTCTTTTCTATTCAGCTGACAGCTTTTATATCTGCCACAGTGTAAATAGGACTAACTACATGCTGTCCAAAATTTATTTCTGGACTGACAAAAATACGATCTCTCTATACTTATATATGATAAAATAAGTTAGAATTTTAGAAACTGTGTACCAGATAACTACAGCCATTTGTAGCCAAAGAGAGTTTGAGGCTTGAAAATAATATACGTGGAGAATTCTCAACTGTACTAACAATGTAATTGATACAGGTGCCATCTCTTCAACTTGATATTTCCTCTTGAATTTAAAGAATACTTAAAGCTGCAGACATATGATTGAACTGTGGAAATATGATGGCTCTTAATTGAATTGTAATCATAGAATTGTTGGGATGGGAGGAGAAGCTGAGGAGGTTGATAAAGTGTGCCAGTTATTGATTGCTGTAACTGATTTTTGACCCCACCATCCCTTTGCCAGCAGACAGGCTGGGACTAAGTAGTTCTGATTTAGCAGAAATAGTGACATAACTGAAAACTGATAATATGTAGCTAGGGAACATTATAATTATTTCATTATCCTCCATGGAGAGTGGGTTAACAATGCTTAAACTAATACTTTTTATTATTTCATTATAATTATGTTGTACTCTTGCTGTTTTACCAAACTTCCTAAGCTTATTTCTTCTTCTGTTCTTAAAGTCTATATTATTGCACTTAAGGATTTGTCTCATTTGAATGAGATATTTTATTGTTTATTTGTTTTATTTATTTAGTTTGAGGGGTTTTATAAGGTTTGGAATATCATGTAACTAAAATGTAAAACATAAAATTATAAAATATTTTTTGGGTAAATAAAATATGAATCTTTTAAGTAAATAAATATAATGTTTTAAATAAAGTAAATTAAACAATATAAATAGAATAAAATAATTTTTAAATAGTTCTTAAATAAAATAAAACAATTCTTAATTAAATAAAATAATTAGAATGATGTCTCTTAAATACATCTATCCAAAAAATGTCAAAGAGATATTAATTTTGATTAAAATAAATAGAATGATGTCTATGTATATTTTTTTGGATAGATGTATATTGAAGACTAATTGTTGGGAGATATAGTCTTGAATTATTTTATTTACCTAAAGACTTATTTTATAGTTTCAATTATTATAAATATATGTTAGTTGTGTTTTAGTTTTTATGTACACAGTCACAACATGACCCTTTGTACGTTGCTGCCACAATATAATGTCTCTCAATATAACTAGTTATATACTACCTCCATGCATGCATAATCTATTATCCCTATGTCAAACAGTTATATAATACTACTTTCCCTCTATTTACCAAGGATGGCCCTTATCTATTAAACATGCTCTTTATCTCTTATTTGCTCAATAGTGTGGAACTTTAATTTTTTGTTCTTCAATTGAATCAATTATTGTCGATTATCTCAACTCACATTCAATAGAAAATGATATTACATTTTTTTGATAAGTCATGTGTGGGGTGGGGGTCCTCTTTCCTTAGATAAATAACAATACCAAAAAAAACCCTTTTGAAAAAGGGAAAAATAATGCTTCAAACCAGAAAATTAGACAGTTGTAAATATGATTCAAATGATGAGAACATGACAAATAGAAAATAACATGACATATCAAGAGCCATGAAAACTCTAGGATAATATAACTATTGTTTACATGGGAGACAAGAATCCTTGTGTTGTGATAGAATTGTAAAGAGCAGAAAATATTATATTAATCAAATAAACATTACAAAGACTCATGAGCTTCAGCTCATACCCTTACAGCATACCATTACAACTTACAGCTTATAGTTCTATACAACTCTATGGAGCTGGACTCATGAAGGAGTAAATAACCTCATTACATGTGCCTCTATTTATAGATGGCTTAGAGCTTTCTAGAAATCAATGTTCAAAGCACATGCTAGAAGATGGTCTGCAGGTCGGTGAGAGGACGGTGACAGAGTCAACCAAAATATCAGTGAGAAGCTTCTGCTTTAAATGTTGGGGTAGTTGGGATTATTATCTCCAACACTCCCCCCTAATCACAACTACCACAAATTCTTATTACATTCTTAGTCTCTTTCATTGATGTTGCGGCATCTAAAATCTTGTACATCTAGCAATCAAACCTAGGAAATCCCATGCTGCAATTGGGATGCTCTAACCACGAGCTCTGGCCCTCTTGGTTACTAGTCCATCCTAGGTTCAGGTGTGATTCACTTGTTTTATCAACACCTCCCATTGAGCTACATTGCTTGGTGCTCGGGGATCCTCAAGTGACTTTGCTGACCTCATATATTTCCTACACAAACACATAATGCTATTGCATTTGATAACAGAAACAACACATACAAATTTCATCTTCTTTAGTGTGCTGCTTCATTTTACTAACTTCCCCTCATCATAATCACCTTGGGATTTTGTGGCTTACCCCTAACTAATGCAATTCTAAAGTGGTTTAAAGCTCACCACGAACTCCACAAACCTCACACACAAGTGGTTTCAAGATCACCACAAACTTTGCACTCAAGTGGTTTTGGCTAACCACAAATAACTTAACAAGTGGTTTTTGGATTACCACAAAATGAGCACACACACGACTCCACAAATCATCATCACGGGGAAACCATCATCACTCTGGGCTTTTCTCTTTGTGTACCTGAATCAAAATTGATTATTGAGTCCATATAAAAAGAAATCCATCTACCGAGATACATGGGTAACCAACCACTGTATTCGCCAGTTGAATAGGATTCCTTTTCAGATACATAGTTCATCAATATGTTAAACCAAAGACATCAGAGGTGTGTCGGGTACAACCGATCATGCACCCCTACAACAACTCATGTACAATAAGCATTCCAAATGCTTCACTCATTTGTTCAAAATACAAATCCATTACCTATGCCCATTTACATCTCATTACCATGCATACTATGAACTCTTCTACAAATTCTCTCATCTGCGGTCTTGCTCAAACTTCATCAAACTCCTTTAACATCGATCTCCATTTGTGGCGGTAAACATCTTCACTTCTCTATTGGCAGCGGCCATTCTTTCAAGGTCAAATCTCCTTTTGACTTTGGCACCTCGCTGGTTCTTTGTTGGTTGGCTTTCTTTTCAAAGCTTAAGAGCTACAGCTCTCACTTTGCTGCTGGGCTTCCACCTCTTCTAACAACGATGGCAGACCCTGCTGGAAGCTACCTCTGATCACCAGTAATGATCTCCTTTTCCAATGCTTGGGTGATCTTTAATCACCTCTTGAATAATTTGAGATCTGTCTTCAATCAGTCACCAGTGATCTTTGTCTTTGACTAGGCTCTTCTCATGCAAATCTATCTCCTTTGGCAGACTATTACTTTTGACTTTCTTTGGCAGCGACTTGTGTTGATCTCCTTCTAATAAGCGGCTTCTTCACTTGCAAGCTAGGCAATGACACATTGACTATGGTTGTGCCTATTCTTTAACATTGGTGGTTCTTTCTTCATTGAACAACAACCAAATGTCTTGGCTTGCTTCTGCTTTGGACAACTTGTGGGCTTCTTCACAAACAACAGCTACAGCTTCAAGAACCGTGATCTCTTATCGACGGCTACTCTTCAGCAATTTCTCTTTTCATTAAAACTTGCGATCTCTTCAACATATTCCTTGAAGACTTCTTTTCTCTTTCACAACAAACTTGTAGCAATCTCAACACAGTTTCAGGATCTTTTACCATGGCAACAGTGATTCCTCTTTCTTTCTGGTGGCTTCTGGACATGCTATGACCTCTATTCTTTTTTTGCAAACCCTTTGTGTGCCTGCAACTTCTAGCGGGTTTTTAAACAACAAACTCTTCTGTGGCTCCCATAAACTTGACACTACATACTCTTTTCTGGTGACCTCAGCGGCTTGACTTAGACTGCTGCAATCAAAACTTCTTTACAACGATTTCAACAATATCTTCAAACAAACGGCCCTTTACACAACAATTTTGACTTCAAAAAACTTTATGCTGAGATGGTAAATAACCCTAGACAGGACTCGACTGGCTTTTACTGGAAACAACGATTGCAGCTATAAACTCAGACAAACTTCTATTCCCAGTGAGTCTGACCGACATTGCTCTGATACCAAATGATAGAATTGTAAAGAGCAAAAAATATTATATTAATCAAATAAACATTACAAAGACTCATGAGCTTCAGCTCATACCCTTATAGCATACCATTACAACTTACAGCTTACAGTTCTATACAGCTCTACGGAGCTGGACTCATGAAGGAGTAAATAACCTCATTACATGTGCCTCTATTTATAGAGGGCTTAGAGCTTTCTAGAAATCAATGTTCAAAGCACATGCTAGAAGATGGTCTGCAGGTTGATGAGAGGACGGTGACAGAGTCAACCAAAATATCAGTGAGAAGCTTCTGCTTTAAATGCTGGGGTAGTTGGGATTATTATCTCCAACATGTTGTTGGTTGAGCATGATTTCTTTTTTTCTCTTACTCCCCACCTTGGTCCAATCATCCATGGATTTTGGAGGATTCCTATTAGTCATCTCAAGATCCTCAAAGAGGAGTCTTCGTGGTGAATTTTGAAGAGGGATATTCACTTATAAGAAATGAAGCCAATGAAGAACAAAACTCATCCTCAACCACCAATTTGTGACTAGAACATAAATGATTGGTTTTTGGAGCATTTCTTTTGGCACATAAACACTTTGACCCTTATTAGAGAAGGTCATATTCCCATGAAGCAACACATACAATTTTTCTTAGGTCTGGGATCAATCTAATAATGATGGGTCTTTGCCTCCTACCACCAAGTAACTTGCTTCTTTTTTGCTATTTCAACTTATTTTTTGAGTAGTGTAGGAGGAAATTTCTATATTCAAAGAAATTATGAAATTTAAAAGGGATGTTGAAATAAATTGTCTTTAAAAAAAAACATATCCATTTTTTGTTAACATTATCGACTTTAGGAGGCACTTGTTTGAATCTATTTCACCATAGATCCCAGTAAATAAAGTATGAAATTGGTCTTAAATTTCCATAAAAGAATCCACAAATTCCCCCAATGAATTCCCATTTATTGTTAGTCTTGCATCTCACTAGAGGGTGATCCCACAATAGTGGTTTACAATTTTTGGCCAAATTGGACACTGAAATTATTATTTTTAACTAAATCTTCACATTCGGGCACCTATAGCAGCTAAACCGTGAAGAATTTGAAGATGATGCAAACTAGAGTCTTGTCACATTTTGTCTATAGATTTTAAAAATATTTTTTTCAAAATTTTTGGAATTAGATTGTACTTCTTTTTCCATCTCCCATGAAAACTGGTTTTTTCAAAAACAACATTTTTAAAAAGTGGCTACAATCTTATAACACATAATTTTTTTTCCATGAAGCATAAAATTCTAATTCTTTCAAATTTAGATTTGTAACTATATCTAGTGCTTCCACTTGGTTAGACAATTTTTATTGAATATTTTTTTTTAATCAAGTTTCAAGTCAAACCAATTACAATTTAGATATAGCGTCAGATAACGATAACTTTTTTTGTATATATCAAAATTCAATTTTATTTTTGTTGGATCAAGGACTTCAATATTTGGTGCACTCATATTTTTCAATTTTTTTTTGATAACTGCTATTTTTCCACATGTGTAAATAAAAACCTTCATTTTCGATGAAAAACCTATGTTTAATAAAACTTAGAAAAAAATACATAATAAAACCAAAACATATTAAAATTATATTCATTGGATAGCTCATTCTGAGGAATACCTGATTCCAGTTGGGTTTGTGAAGAATCCTCCATTTTCATCCTCAACCCAAGCTTTGAAGTGCCAAAATCTAGGTTTTTTTTTGTGGATGAGGAATAAGGGGGGTTCGTTCGAACTAGGGTTCATTCGAAGCCCCCTTCTATAAGGGGTTTTGTTGGCTTTTTTGGTGGGAAAGAATTAAAAGGGTTTGCCTGAACCCAGGTTCTAGCGAACCCCTAATGGGTTCGATCGAACCAATAGGTTCGTACGAACCCCTAAAATCAAGTTTTTTGCCATGCATTCATTTTTTGTGATAGGATTGAAAGAGGATTACCATAGCTCTAGGCACACAAAATTTGTATTCTAGTGATTTGGTGGGAAAAATTTAGGGCTTATCAAGACCTAGATAAACCACTAGAAAATTTTCACCAAACAAATCATTATAATTAATGTAATTATGAGGGCCAAAACATACAAATAACAATAAAAAATGGACCCTGACTATTATAGCAATTATTAGGGGAGTTTTTAGAGCTCAAAGAAGTGTGAACCTTGCTGCAAGAATCCTATTTTTAGGGAACAAAGGATTCATTCGCCTTTAGTGGTGAATGGGTCCTTGTTAGGGTTTCTAAAACTGAGATCTAGGTTATTTTCTTTGATGTCTGCACTCTTATATTCTTAGTTTTCAGCTCACGAAACCCTGTACTTAATTCTATAGCTTCAATTCTTTGTTCTTTCACTTTGAATGAAAACTTTGACAATTTTTCTCTAAACTTGCTTTCCACTTGATCTTCAACCTGTAAATCTGCAAACACACATTCAAGGAGAGAAAAACTTGTTGATCGTTAGTGAATAGGGGCCATGAAGAATGTAGATATTGGATGTGAAATAATTCTTGCAAGTAGATCCTCAATGCTACACTCACAATCTTAACTCAACAACATGCATGAATGCATCAAACCCTAGACATGATGGAATGATCTTGAATTGTTGCAATAAAAATTCACAAATCTACCTTGAAATGTCTTTGGAATGCTCTTTTGATGCTCTAGTTCTTGAAAAATTAAATGCTTAGGCCTCTTGTAAACTTGCTAGATGACTTAGGAGGAAACTAGGTGAATTAACCCCTTATTTATACTAAATTAAGAGATTAACCCCAAAATTCAAAAAATTCAAGCTGACACCAGATCTAGAAATAAACATTATTAAATTCTTGCCACATTGAAATTCAAAAAGGGGGTCCTCATTAAGGGAGGACCCATTCATCACCTAGGGCGAATGGGTCCTGGCACATTTTTCCAAGACCTAACCTCGGGGGATGTAAAGATCACTATAAACCCATTTAGAATCAACTAATAAAGGGGGGTCCTATAGAGGGAGGACCCATTCGCCACCTAGGGAGAATGGATCCTAGCACCAATTCCTAGGACCCTTATTTTTCCCAATTAATTGTTACCTAATTTGAATTGTGGGTGTCGGGATAGATCTTCGAGAAGTCTTATAATTAAGGCTTAAATTTGAATTAAAGGGGTTAATTAAATCCAATTAACCATAATTAATTAAGAGGACCCTAGATAAATTTGATAGTGTGTTACAACACTTTACAACACTTAAATAAGGTACACATTAAGTTCATTTCATTAAAAGGGGCCCATTAGGCTTAATTCATTAAATAAACCCTAGAAAAGTGTGAAAGTGTGTTACAACACTTTACAACACTCTTGCAAATGACACATTAAAATACATTTTAATTAAATAAGGACCCTAGAATGATGTGAATGTGTACAACACATTACAACACCATTCCAAGATATAATTAATTCAATTTTATGTCAATTATCCAAACTAAGTGTGAAAAAGGATTACTTTTTTTGACACTACATTTTGCTCCCACTTTAGTGAGAAGATGACCCCATGTCAAACTCACACTAAAGTAGACATTCAAGATGCTTAAGTATTCAACAATAAAAAAGATACATAACCATACCCTATCAAAGGCTAATAAAAATACAGAAAAACTAAAGATCAAGCACAACCATCCCAACACGATGTGGACCGAGGTTGTTTGTCCAATAAAAAGGATCAAGATTCAATGGTACAATGCAATGTGGAATACATCTAGGTTGTTTTTCCATAACATATGTTGCTCACTCTAGTGTAGTGGAACCTCAATATGTCCACTAGGTGAGTTGTCCCAACGAAGTGGCAAATGAGAGAATCATATTAGTCTATCATACCATACCAAAGTTATCCTCTTGAAAACTTTGATAAGGCACCACAGTGTAATTCTTTTTGTAAATGCTTTTGTAATGTAAATTTTTTTTTAAAGGGTATTTTGCTTTGTTCATGTAAAGGTCTTCTTCTTAGGGATCATTGTGCCTAATGTCTCCAAGAGAAGACAAGTCAAGGTGTCAGATCATCACTCATGGGAAGCCTCATTCACATTATGCCATGACAGTAGATCATACACTCTTGGACGACATCAAACCCAATGAAACCACCAAGGAGAGGACACATCACAAGAAAAAAGGAAAATCACGCCATGAAATTTTGTCAAAAAATGTCATTGAGGTATGCCCCCACTTTAAAGTGATTGCTACACCATTACTGTGAGTAATTTCTTTAAAGTAGCCAATTTTTTTGCCTAATCTACATGAGAGCTTTCCTTGGAAATCCCCATTCCAAGTCATATGTTTCCAAGATAAGTTGTGTCATGAAATAGGAAAGAACTTGGGTTTCCCTCACAAATACATAAGGGATCTATGGATTTGGGGTCAGTATGTCTATGCTACAATGTTGTCATAGAGAATGGAACTGTCATCATTCCCCAAATACTCATAGAACTGGAAGAATGACACAAAGAAAGCAAAAAAAAAGAAAAAGCATTTCGGGTCAACATGGAAGAGACCTAAATGTATATTGATGCCTTGCATCATCCCCAAAAGGAAAACATAAGACAAATAAAAAATGGTAAAAGGAAAGTTTTTGGGTTAACATGGAAGAGACCTAAATGTCTTGATGCCTTGCATCATCCCCTAAAGGAAAACACAAGACATATGATAACTGATAAAAGGAAAGCTTTTCGGTCAACATGGAAGAGACCTAAATGTCTCAACACCTTGCATCATCCTAAAAAGGAAAACACAAGACAAATGAAAAAGATAAAGAAAAATATTTTGGGTCAACATGGAAGAGACCTAAATGTCTTGATGCCTTGCATCATCCCCAAAAGGAAAACACAAGACAAATGAAATCATTGGGACATATAGAAGAATGAAAGGTACATTAGAGGAATGCACAAAAAGAGAGAGATACATCAAACGAAACAACAAGAGGGATCACATTATGCACATACAATCTCACAAAGAAAATTAGAAAATGCAAAAGGCTAGTAAGGAACATGCGAGTCAACCTAAAGTAGTTCATCCACATCCCAATCTCATTTGGTATAAATGGAAGGTAGAATACTAGCCAAAGGGACAAGAGCAAGTGTCGAACTACGGGAAGCACTAGGTTCAACACTCTTTTTAGGAGATTTGTCATTGAAGCTCATAGAAGAGGAAAATAATGTATTCAACTCATCATGCACTTGTTCATCAATTTTTGCTATGTCAATGTCATCATCTAGATTTATCACAATAGAAGGTTGAATAATAATTTCCATGCAATGTTCTTGTTTATGTTGTGGTGAAGGTATAGGATTATCATGCTTTGCTTCAGGTAAGTTTGGATTCTTATTTTCTAAGTTGTTCTTGTCTTCTTGAGTTTGTAATCTATGAGCAATAGCATGCTGCCTATGCCTACACTCTCTAGCACTTCAATTTCTTTTCAATCTATTGTCATTTTTTGTGTGTGTAAGAGCGTGTTTGTCAATCATAGGTTCCTTCTCTTCCTTGGGAGGAATATAATCTAAACAATAGTAAGTTGCTCAATCACTTTGACTTTGTAAACTTGTTTGACTCTAGGAGGGAAAATGGGATTATTTGTTTTATCTCATGGTCTCTTGTAGGAAATTGCAATAGGTTTGTCTATAGGTTGTTCTTGTATGTTCAAAAGTTCTTTTGGTTTGATCATTGCTTCATCAAGGATAGGTGCTTCATTTATAGGTTGAGGCATGTTTTGAGGGGATAATTTTTCTATTTTCTTTGCCCTGAACTTTTGATATGATTTGAAAAATAAATCCTCACAAGGCTTGATAGGTTCCATAGGCTCGAGCCAAAAGAAATCTAATGAAAAATTTCCTTGGGTTGACATAGGATTAAATCCACTATGACATCATAGTAAAGATATTATTGCCAAATGGAAACTTTAGACATTTATGCACAATCAAAGGGATGACATTCATGGAGCGAAGCCATGGATAACCAAGCTTCACATGAAATTGGTCTGATTACGGAATGATGGAAAATGAGATAGTTAATGTTTTCGGTCCCATTTTTAAAGGGAGATCTATCGAGCCTATCATAGGGAAAGAAAATCGGTTATGCATCTTGATCCATGCTTTCGGTTTTTCATATGTATCTTGATATAGTTCATGCACATATAAGAATTCTTCTATGATCACATTCTCTCCATTGACATGATCAATCAATATCCCATTAGTGGGTTTATCATTGATTCAACCAGCTATGTAGAGAGGACCATCAGGTGCATGCTTAGGTATGCCATTTTGTGAGAAATTAATGTCAAGAGGATTTTTAGCTAAGCCCTTATGAGGTCTAGCTTTGATAAACGCTACCATGTTATTTGTGTTATCGCTTGACTAGTTTCCATAGGAGTTTGTTCTATGTTATCATCCTCTGTGTTAACATTCATCACTTCATTCTTAGTTTCACTAGCTTTGACAAATGAAACAGTGTGTTTGGGCATTGAATTTGTAAAAAAATGTAAATTTTGATTAGGAGGGGCTACAAACTTGTTACCTTGATCATTCACACTTCCAATTATTAAATGATTGGAATCAATAAGGTCTTGCACAAGGTGTTTAAGATGCTTACAGTACTTTGTACCATGCCCATTTTGATGATGGTAATGACAATAAGCATTTTTTTGGAAGCCTTTAGGAAATGGTATATTAGGGTCTCATTCTTTAATAGGAGGTAAGGTAAGAATTTTCTTGTCAATGAGCTACAACATGATATTATGAAGGGTATTAGGTAAAGGAGTGAACTCTCTCTCTCGTTCCTCAAAACGAGTTGTTGTCTTGATATCAACCACTTGATTATTAGTTTTTTGACTTGTTTGAAGGGAATTTAATTGTAAAAATCCCTTATTATGTTTCTTGAAAGGTTGATAATTATTTTGAGTTGTAGATTCAAACTTTTCAAGATAACTAGGGGGGTTTTTGACATCATGATCACTAGTCAAATTTTGATAATCACAAACTTGGGTTGTACATAATTGTGTGAAGGATGGAAATCTTAACATTTAAAGTTTTCTTTGGAGTTTATCTTGTAAGTTGGCAATGAACATTCGTTGAAGATCAGCATCAAGTATCTTAACATTCACTTGTGAATAAAGTGTTTGATATCTTCCTATGAAATCAATTACTTTCTCATCCTTTTTTTGTTTGCATGTCATTAAATATACAAGGGTCATCTTGGGACCCATGTGAATATGGAAGTGGTTGTAAAAGGCATCAATGAGTTCATTGAATGAACCAATTAAATTTTTTGACAAAGATGAGAACCACTCTAAAGCAGTATCCTTTAAGGATCTAGGAAATTGCTTAGCCAAAATTTTATCCTCGAAGATGAAATCACTACACAAGGCCATAAAAGTAGAAACATGGCTGATAGGATCTCCTTTCCCACCATATTTCTCAGAGTGAGGAATTTCTATACCTTGTGACTTTTTCACTCTTAACATGTCGAAGGAAAATAGGGTAGACTTGATGTATTGCAAATATTGACTGCTATTTTCTTGTTGTAATGTTTCCACCTGTTGAAGGGATGTCATAGTTTTCAAAAGTGAGTTAATGAGAGGGTAATTTTGGTTGTAAGGTTGAGGGGAATAAGGTGGTGTAGTGTATGTACAGAGGACTAGTGAATTACAGGTTGGTGGAGTTTGATTGTTGAGGAATTATTGTATTCGAAGGCACAAGGGTGGAAGGAATTCCTGTGGGAATACCTATGGAAGTGTACACAGTGCTAAAATGTGTAAATGTTGTGGTTGGTTGAATAGTTGTTGTAGGTTGGAATGTTTTTGTAAGTTGTGTACTAGAGTATATGTAGGGATTGACATTGGTATTGTGGAGGATGGAATTGGAATTACACCTTGGCTTAGGGTAGAACCCGAAGCTTGAGTGGAATAGGGATGGTAGGAGTGGAGTTGGTAACATTAGGCACATTGGTTGTAGGGGTTGAAGTCATGGGTACAAAACTATGCAAACTATGAGCCATGGAGGGTTTATCTCAACACTATTAGATAGGGAGTTAGAAAACCCAAGATCCATGGTGAGTGAGATATCGCAAGATGACATGAGCCTTGAACTACGTCTTATAATAGTATTGCGGATAGGACACCAAGTTGTAAAGCTCATGCAAGTTTTAAAAACTTAGTGTGCAAACCCTAGAATGGCAAAGAGGTAATGCAACAACCTAGAATGAAATGAAATTTTCAGATTTTAAGCAATGTAATTGACTAATTACACAATGTAATAAACTGAAAATGAAATTTTTTGAATGCAATTTTGATTTTTAGCAATGCACTGTAATGAATAAATTTAAGCTAAATGTAATGAAATTGATGAAACAAAAAATCGGGAAATTGAAATAGGAAAGTAACAATACTAAACAGAAGCCAAAAGCTAAGATTTTAATGTCCAAAAAATTTAGATCTATAGCTAACAGGGACTCATTCACCAATAAGGGGGAGTGGGTCTTGGTTAGGTTTTTCTTAGATGTTTTTACTAAACTCAGAGTGATTTTTAATGCTTTTTCAAATGCTAGAAGATGCAAGTTTGACCTGATCAGGGACTCATTCGCTAGTGAGGGTGAATGGGTCCTGGTAAGGTATTTTAAAACTATTTTTAATGATTTCCAAGCTTTCAGTGATATCTTTCAGCTCCAAGTCTGAGGTAGTGAGTTTCAATTTTAGATTTTCCAAAATTGCAATGTAAAAATGCAATGAAAGATGAATGCAAAGGCCTAATTTGAAATGCAATTTTGTTTTGATTTTCAAATGCAATAAATTATGTCTAAATGAGATGCACAATGATTGATTGGTTTTTTTATTGTTCACATTTAAAAAGGTGCAAAACAGTACAAATTTAAACCCCAAATGAGATGCAATTGTAAATGCAATGCAAGAAACCCTAGATGAGATCTTAATTCAATGCAAATAAAATGAAAGTGAATGAAAGATCTAATCTAAGATGCAAAGACTTCAAAAATCAGAAAATTGCAATGTTCAATATGTTAGGCTCACCAAAATGATTTGGTGCGAAAAATTTAGGGCTTATCAAGACCTAGATAAACCACTTGAAATTTTCACCAAAAAAATCACTATAATTGATGTAATTATGAGGGTGAAGACATGCAAATAATAATCATAAATGGACCCTGACTATTATAGCAACTATGAGGGGAGTTTTTAGAGCTCAAAGAAGTGTGAACCTTGCTACAAGAAGCCTATTTTTAGGGCACAAAGGACTCATTCGCCTTTAGTGGTGAATGGGTCCCTGTTAGGGTTTCTAAAACTGAGATCTAGGTTATTTTCCTTGATGTATGCACTCTCAGATTCTTGGTTGTCAGCTCACGAAAACCATACATATATTGTAAACTAGTTGGTATTCTCTTTTTGGTTGGAACAAGGCTATCTCTAGATCAGTGTCCTAAAATTGATGATAAACTAGAAGAGATCTAAAAAATTTCATATTGTCAATGTTGTAGGAAGCCTTATGTATATCATGGTGTGCATAATATCTGATATTTACCAAGCAATTCGAATTCTTGTTAGGTTTATGGTAAATTTTCATAAAGAAAATTGAAATTATGTGAAAAGGGTTTTTAGATGTCTATGTGGGACTTCTAACCATTCTATTTGTTATCATGGATTTAATGAAGTGGGAATGATGGCTGGATTGAAGGGATTTGTTGATTTAGATTGGGTCAATGATGTACATTGTAGGAGGTTCATAAAAAACCATCTTTACTTTATTTAGAGAAGTAGTTAGTGACAATAAGAATTGCATGTGACAATAAGAGTCTCATTTATTCAGTTAATAACCTAATTTATCATGCTCATACAAGAACATTGATATTTTGATGTTATAAAAAGTAGATGCCTCAAATAATGTTGTAGCTTCCCTCACTAAACTAGTCAATACAAAGAAGTTTAGTTGGTGTAGGAAAGCCATAAGCCTTTTATTTTCTAGAAATTAATTTAATATTGCTGTAGTATTTTTGTGTTGTTCTCTTGTGCTCTTGCAAGGGTTTTGGCAAGTGGGGTGAGTGCATGAAAAATGAAGACAAGAAAGTGACTAGTCTTGAGATTTTTAGCAAAATGCATTTGCATTATGAAAAATATTGCACATATGTGCTTAATATGTATGTAATTTTTTTTCCCATATTAGACTTTAATGGTGGAAAATACTAACAATATTTAGTTATCATGACACTTAAAATCATCATGGGTGTAATTTATGTATATTTCATGTGTTTTTGGGCCATTGCAGTAGCATTTATTTGTATTTCTTAACCACTAGTTCAAAAAGAAAAATGGCATCAACTTTTAGCTATTAGCCACATTTATAAATTTGGATTACTATTATTCCTATGTAATATCATGAAGAATCTGTGGGTTATGAATTACAATTAAATATACTTTACTAAATTACATTTAAATCTATAGTTTATCTTTAATGGTGAACCCAACCTATAAAATTAGGGTTAATGTCACTTGAATAATTGTAAGGCATACTTCTTGGGTTTTGTAGAGTTAGGTATAGATCAATTAGGGGGGTTGTCATATTAGGGTAAAATACTAAAATTTGAAGTATAATCCCGAGTTGTGAGCGCCACCAGTAAACATTGATACAAATTGTAGGGTTTACATATAGTTTCTAAATCTGCTAAAATTATTTAGTCTAAATTTAGCTCAAACATTACACCTCCAATACATAAGTATTATTTCTTTTATAAATTTTTACATTCAAGGAAAAAATACTTTTTTTATTAGTTTTATGCAAGTTATATGATGTGTATGCTCAATGTTGTAATTTCTAGGATCTATTCACTTTAGAAAACCAAAAAAGAATATTGAATAAAAATAATAAAAATATATAGAACTTATATTACTCACTCTAGGATATATTTTCACCACTTGATTTTCAAAAAATTATCTAATTTATAAAAAAATGGGGTGCACATCAGAAACTGTCATATTTTATTGATAAAAATATGAAGATTTTACATGTGTGTTCACAATTTCACTTCCATTACCTAAATTATTTTTTAAATATATTTAATGGTTTAGAAACTAGATTTAGAGCACTATAATTCTTGTTCTTATTGCATCTTCCAAATTTTAGTGCATGCATCTCAAATTATTCATACAAGTTAATCTCTAGTTGATTCTAAAAAAATGGCCACTTTTGATCCCCATTTTGTCCCCCATTTTCATACACTTACCTAGTGAAAAATTTTTGGAACAAGGTCTCTCAAACTTCTAATCTAAATGTTCAATTATTGATATTTTGTATGTTTTTCTATCTTTCCTTTTTTTCCCTTTCATCTCCGCATGGAAAATTTAGTATCACACTTTGGAGTGGAATGTTTTTCCTCACATGAGGATGTAGAAATCTTGCTTGATTTTTTCTTATTTGGATGTGTTAGTGTTTGGGAGGTTTGTAAAAGCATCTTGAACAATCTTCATGAGGGCTATATATATGATGCATTCTTATGATGTGTGTGAGCATGTAAGAGGGAGACTACATTAGACTCTTGAATAGCCTTATGATAGTGTTGAACAATTGAATTGAAACATCTAATACATGGAAGAATAAGTAAAAAATTGGATTCCCAAGTTTGGGTAGTCATTTATATTCTATGTTATGACACTATGATAGCATATAGGGAATATGTTATTAATAGAAATGGGCATCTTAGACTAAGGGGTGTTTTTATATTTTAGTCCAATTAATTTGGATGTCATAATTCTCTTGGTTTGTAACTAGTTTATGAAACCATTCCATGGTTTTATCTTGTAATTATTCTATAATTTTAGCATGGTTTAGGATTTTGTATATTATTTTTGTAGGTTGTAATAATAATTCAAAGTATTACAAAAATTCAAGGAAAGAATTTGTATTGTTATAACTCTTTAGAGAAGAATTTGTATTGTTATAACTCTTTAGAGGATAAATACAAGATTTATATCTCTTTATGTGCACTTTTTCTCACTAGGGTTTCACCACATGTATTGAGTTATGATTTGCATCTCTTTTATGGATATTTATATTTTAATT